>JAZGTK010000271.1:8028-97352 GCA_036877625.1 Ambastaia sidthimunki
CTGACATTCACACAATCCCTGCAGTCTTATTGACCTTGGTTCCTTCTCATTTGCATCCTCCATTTTTCATTCCTCGGAATATGGCGTTGGGGGACTTTTCCATCATTAAGTGAATTTACAGCGATTTCCTTATGTGTTTTCTCCGAGGGATTGGGTTATGAGATACACATTAAATATCCATTAATACCTCATTATCCCACTGATAAGATTACCATGATAATGAGGCAGAAATTCTAATTGTTTCACTACTGCGGGTGCCACTCATTTAATCATGCACCTGAAAGACGGGCGGCCCAGAGCCCCTGCCTCACTCACTGTAAACAGGGACAGCGGGGGAAAGCTCTCCTGCAGGCCCACCAAACCTGCCCTTGTGTGTGTGTATGTATGTCTGTGTATGTGTAGGCAGGTAGTTGTGACCTGCTGACATCATAAGGAGCGCTCATGATCTCTGCTTTCACCCGGCCATCAGACGCCCCCACCCCTGTCACGCTAGCTGTTTACTCTCCCTCCTCCCTCTTCCAGCCTCTCCATCTCCATTCTTCTGGCTTGTTAGGCGTTAGCTCCTGTTGGGATGTGCTGTGTGGGATGCTGGTTGAGAGAATAATAAGGTTATGAGTGATGCTTGGCTCAATCAGCACCTCAAAGTCATAACCCCAATGATAACGCATGCGTGCGCAACCGCGCATGGGAGGAGTGAGGCTGCAATTAACCTTTGGTCATCACTGTTGCGGACCGCCTACCTGCTGCTGTAGATCAGAGACGCCACTCCTCATGCCCGTTTGTTCTAATGTCTTCGCAGGGGCTGCAGCCGAGCATGCGTTGGGGAGCTTGCTTTGTCTGCCGGTTCTGTTGGACCCATATGGTTCCACCATCTCTGAAACAACAAGCGAGGCGTGGAGCGTGGAGGTTCTGCCAAGTGACTCTGGTGAGAACTTAAAAAAAAATTATGCACAATTTTTTGTCTTATTTGTTCGAATGTTCAACAACACGCATTTTCTGCAATAAACATGATGGAAGACCACATGCTAGGTGAAGACCTTATACACCTGTCACATACACCTGTTTCCTTACCCATACACAGGCCACAGAAAGCATCTAGACACTTTCCAGACTAATGCCACACTTAAAACCGTAAATCTAGACGTTTTCTTCATTAAATGGCAAAGTTTGGCAACCACAAAGTGTCCATGTATTGTTTAATTATTTAAAACTCAAACAGAATATTTGCTTGTTAAGAAAAAGGTGCTATAAATACATGTAATTTTTTTATATATTAATAAAAAAAATTTAATCATTGTTATTTAGTTTAATGGAACGACATGTATTCAGTGTGTGTTCAAGTATCCTTTGGGGCCACTGTATGCAGAATTTTTATCATTTCAATAAAGGCTAAAATCTAAAATGTGATGGAAAAACCAGTAACGTGTAAGACATAATACTTCTGTGTGATTCTCGCTTATTGAAGTGTGCCAGTAACAGGCATAATGCAGCCTGTGTGTGGTCTTGTCTGCCAGCCTGTTTTCAGGAAGGAAAGAATGACTGATTGTTTTTTTGCATGGCTGGGGTTTGTTTCACTTCTAGGCAGTGGAAAATAGACTCAGAAGACCAATTGAGACTTGCATTATTACAAATGAGCACATAAATGAGAGTCTTCCATGGAGATGCCATGGGTGTCTTTGTGTGCGTGCTGATCTGTGGGTACAGTTAATGGATGTGTGTTACAGAAGCTGCAGATCTGAAGCAGGAGGAACGCTTGCAAGAGCTGGAGAGCTGCTCGGGTGTCGGTAGCACTTCAGATGACACTGAGGTCAGAGAGGTCAGCTCCCGACCCAGCACCCCGGGACTCAGTGTCGTTTCAGGTACTATAAAATAGGGGAATGGTAATGGCAAATGACGCAAGCAAGATTCAAACATGTTTACCCAAAAGAGCACCACTGCTCATCATGTGTGCTGTGTGTGCAGGCCATGGCTCCAACAAACTGCTATGTTTTACTTTTAACAGACTATTCATACTGCAACTTGAGCATGTGAATTTTTAATCTCTTTAGCAGAAGTGTCATTCCAATTCAAACTCAGGGGTCATGTACCAAATTTGGTTGGTCCAATTAATTCATGTCACTTCATCCTCTGACTGTTTTTGTGTTTAAAAAATATATTATTAAATTGTAATTGTTGCTGCTCTTTTCCATACATACTCTTTTCCTGCTCAAATCCATGGAAACCCTGAGATTCGAACATAGATTCTTTAACACTAAGTAAAAACTGGAGCACTACACCATTCTTACTCTTATATATTATTATTTTCATAGGTCACATCTTATCTTGCCTAGGTGAGCCAGAACGTCCATTGTTGCTCCTTTGTGTAAAATATAAAAAAAGGTGTTGGTTTAGACCAAACAAGAGCTAGCGGCAATCAACAATACAAAAGTTTGAACATTCTGCTCACACATCAGCCTGAAGTGCTGTTCTCTGCCTCTCTGAGTTCTTTATTTGGAGACTCATCTGCCCTGACATGACGATGAAGACAAATAGCCAGGTAACACAAACAACAAACTCCCGACCGACTCCTCGTGGGGAGTTTTCCCTGTGGACTTCGGCAGATGGATTGTCTTTCTGTTCTCCCTTCGTTCATTTTTGCCATTTTCATCTCTTGTTCACCTACTCTGACCTCCCTGGAGGATTCCTGTGCCATCTCCACGTACTCCAGGGAACATTGGCGTGACTTCCGCCTTCCTCAAGAAGCTTGAAATGAGATAAGCAATTTAACATGGCTGCCACTTCATCATGCCATGTTACACAATCGTGTATATACCTTAACGTTTTTGTAGATTGGAAAGATATATGCACAGTCAAATCCCAAGATATGAAGTACACTAAAGCTTGTTTTGCAAAGGCAGCGGAACTTTTTTTGAGTTTCTGTTTGAAATGCGTTCTTTTGTTTCAGAGAAAGTATTTCATTACAAAGTTTCTTCGTTGACAAACAAAAACGCTTCTTGGACCTAAACGTAATGCGTTTCCGCTCTGTGATTTATAGTTGGCACTTTTGCTGATGTGTTGCTCATTGTTCCTGTAGGCATCAGTGCCACGTCAGAGGACATCCCCAATAAGATTGAAGATCTGCGTTCGGAGTGCAGCTCAGACTTCGGAGGCAAAGATTCCGTGACCAGCCCAGATGGAGAAGATTCTGCTCATGGTACAGCATACATTTTGTTTTCTGACATAATAGAAATACATGATATATAGTTGGCCACTATTATTCTACAAGAAATCCCATGGCCAATGCTCTTTTAGCATGGGTACTTGTTAAAGATGCATACACTACAACATATTTCACATCTGTTTCAGATTTACACTGCACATCTATCGAAGGTGTTTTTTGAAATCTCTGGTGTGGGTCCAACATCTCCTCTGTCATTTATTTCCTTCTCTGTCATCTATTCCTTCATGCTTTCACCTCTCCAGGATCTCACAGCCTGTCCTGCGCAGCCTCTCAAGCAGACTCACTGCTGGCTATGTTTGATCCCCTCTCCTCTGGAGAAGGTAATGTCACTTCCCAGCATGCATTGCAGTAGGGTGCAGTACTTACACATGTAAGAGCAACAATGAAGACCATTAATGTACTCAATGACCAGAGCCCACAGAACAGTATGTGTTTTGTAAAATAAGGCAATCGTGTGCCAAATTTCTATCCTTCTGTTTGTTCCTCCATTTGTACAGTCTGATTACAGGTAGACTAGGCAAACATACACAGTATAGTATACTGTATATTTGTGTTTAAAGGTAAACTTTGACCGTCTGTCCAAGCATACACATTTCCAATGGAATGCTTATGGAGTTGCTTAAATGTATTCAAAAGACATTGTGCAAGTGTGGGAATGTGTGTGTGTGTGGGGCAAGGTGAGGGGATGACAGGTTGCTAGACCTCACTGCAGGCGTTTTGGCTCAGTGGCCTGTCCCCACTGAGCTGGTGGCACTGGGCTGGCATCGGAAGTCGCTCAGTAGAGATGCTGTACCCTTGGAACAGGTGGCCTACTTTCACCTGAGGTCTGTCTCACTCTGACAGCTTGATGCTCGCTCTCTCTCTTCCACATACATGCCTGCTAGCTTCGCCTCATGCCTGTGTATAGAATCGTAGTTTTATGAATGCTCATCGAATATGCCATGTCACGACCCTGGTGTCTAGTTTTTGTTTTTCAATAACTAGAGGTTATGCTACAAAAAAAAAAGTTTTTTGTTTTTCTCATTGGTTTGGTCTGTTGGCATCGTGTCGTATTGTCTGCAAATGCAAGAGTAAAGAGCCTTAAAGTTTGGGTCACATATCTTTGCAGGTTCTAACACTGGCACCATTGTGCGACCCAAGGTACACTATCCCCGCCCCACACACCCTCCTCCCGACCCGCCTATTCCAGAGGCCAGCATAGCGGGCCACCAGGAGCCTCGCCCACCTTTGTTTGCCCCCCACCTGACGCAGAGTGATCTGGAGCATCTTAAGCAAAGGCACTCGTACCCTGAACGGCTGGTGAGAAGCCGGAGCACAGATGTGGTGTCCTCTGGCCGCAGACCCAACAGCGACCCTGGGCTGAACCGCCGGACCATGACTGAGGAAAGAGACCATGCTGGGGCTTTCTCCACAGGACCAACTTCTTCTCCTAGCAAAGATTCCCTCAAAGGAGAGGTGAGGAAGATGGATTTATCAGTCCTCCACCTTTTCCTTAAATTTCCACCATACTGGTGGCATTAGTTAGTGCATGTTAACTGATTATAGAGTTAGTTGCAGTGTGGTTGACTGTTTGTTTGTGTTCAGTCTGAGGACAGGAAGGACAGTGATGATGAAAAGTCTGATAGGAACAGACCCTGGTGGAAGAAGCGCTTTGTTCCTGCCATTCCTAAAGGTAAGAAGCTCATCTCTAACTCTCAGAACACACATCTGCTTTCATCCAGTCTATCTGTGTAGTCATCATGGCTGGTCTGAAACATGACTGCCAACTAAACGGTGATGTAGCCACACTAAAGGTTGGTTAGGCAATTTCAGAGAGTCTAGCAATAGCAAGCAAGATTTGAAACCATAAAATCCCGCCTTCCCTTCAGAGTGAGTGCCAAAGCCATGCCTTCTCCAATACACACAGGCAGATTGACAGGCAAGTAGGACATCCGGACTGAATGTAATGATTGGACGAACATTTTATGTTCCTGCGCCTTCAACAGAATATATATACATATATATACATACATATATTTATACCACTTTACTTAGTAATTGCAAAAGACTTTGACACCTGTTAGAAATTAGTGTTTAGCATGGCTTGGGCAAAGAGATTGTCTGTGAAGCCCAACCGTGTTTGTTGCTGTCTTTGTTCCTCACACAGTGCTCTATTGGACTGCAGAGGGTGAACTCCCAGGTAACCCACTCTTCAAACTTTCTCTCAGTCTAGTGCTGCACACTAGCGACCTGAGTATGTGCTGCCTTCTGTAGACACCTCCTCGCCCAAATTTGTGATAGCTAGAGCGTGACGTGCCACAGTCTAGCTTCACCTTTTCATTCATGCAGCCATTATGGTTTCCATGGTTTATTTTTGCGGTGGTTGGCCCTCATAAAAGTTACTTTGTCAGTATGCACTTTAAAGAAATAGTTCACCCAAAAATGAACATTCTGTTATCATGTACTCAGTCTCATGTCATTCCAAACTTGTATGATGCTCTTTCTTGCATGGAAATAAAGTAAAATATGTAGAAAATATGGAATAATAAATAGACTTCAAAAAGGAGGCAAAACAACAGTCTAAATGTCTGTGCACTTTGCATGTCTTCTGAAAAAGAAGGAATGACGGAGTGAGCATACAATGACAAAATGTTTAATTTTGGCCAAGCTATTTCTTTAAATAGATGCATATTATGCTCTTCGAAGACTTTCTGTCATATGTAAGGACAACTTCATCTGTCTATTTGTATGCAGAGCCTTTATACAAACATTATACATTATATTTTGCAACACAGAGATCCATATCTGTGTGCTTGCACTGTAGAAATGCTCCTGTGATTAGTTCCCTATTACTGAATATTTATGACATGACTGAAGCCAGAACATCCACAGCATGTTCGTCCATCCGGCACACAGGACATACAGTAAATGTGCTGGAGAAGAGCTGATGTCTGGAGAGCTTTTTAGAGGAACACAGTTGCAGTGTTGTGCTACGTTGTGAAATAGCGGCTTTTGTTTGTCTTCGCAGTGCCAATCGGGGGACTTCGAAAGCGGGACAAACCAGAGAAGGACGATCAAGGAGCAGAGAGGGTCCCACAAGGTCCTGCTTTCATTTATCTCCTGACTCAAACTCTCAAGCGCTTAGCGAGCGTCACACTGGGCTGGTCATCTACTGACTGCGTATGTGTGTTTGTACATATTAGGTTTAGTAGATGAGGCCTCAATGCCCAGGCAAAGCCCTAAGACCCAATCAGCTGAGGCCATAATGGACAAGTACATCAAGTACATGGAGAAACGACCTGCCCCCAGTGATGGAGCTGTTGCGGGACCTTATGGTGGACAAGGTTTGTCATATACTAATAGTACAAGCTCCTACCTTTCTTTAAAAGAAACTGCTGTAAGACAGAAATTATTAACAGTAAACTAAAAGTAAACCTGTATGTTTACAGAGTCTTCAAGGGAAGGAGACAGCGAGCACGACTCCCCAAAAGATGAAGCTCTGCAGAACATCTCAGCAGATGATCTACCAGACTCTGCCAGTCAGACAGCCCCACCTCAGGATAAGACCTTCTCCTTCAGGTCTCTTACATTAAACACACTTTGTTCTGTCTGAATATACTTTTGGATAAAACAGTCACACAGTGATCAGATGTTTGTAAAGCCAGATCACTTTTGAAGAGCATCAGTTTAGCTTTAGCTTTTAGCTTCTGATGTCTGTCTCTGTTGTGTTACTCTGCAGTGATATTAAGAAAAAGCTACGACTGGCCCTGTGCTCGGCAGATTCGGTTGTGTTTCCCATCATTCCCCCCGCAACAACACGCAATGGCCTCCCAGACCACGCAGATCCTGAAGGTTTCTATTTTTTTTATACATACTAAGTCCGAAGAATTTGTAACGAATCGGAGCAAGCTGGCTTTGGCCAAACAGTTAAAATATATTTAGATATTCCATTATCTAAATGCACACTTTAGTTTGAAATAGAGTTCCAATCAAATCAAAAATAGAAACAAGGTGTCCATCAGCTGAAAGTGTGACATTCTACAGAATGTTCAATTTCAGCATCTGGTTATAACGGAAACTGTTTAGCCACTCACATCTGACGTGGGTGCAGAGTAAAGGCTTCCAAAAGCAAATTATAAATAAATTAAATTCCCTTCTATCCCTTCTATTTAAAAAGAATTAGAGCTGATAGTTTTTGCTGCTTTATTCACAAGGGATTAAAATAGCAGTTATGCAGCTTCTGAGGTTCCTAACGCTGCACATTTATGTCTGGCCTCTGTCTCCTTCCCCTCCTCAGACAACGAGATCGTGTGCTTCCTAAAGGTGCAGCTGGCGGAGGCCATTAACCTGCAGGATAAGAACCAGATGGCACAGATCCAGGAGACTACGCGCTGCGTCAGCCACCTCGACCCCCGCACCTGCAGAAAACTGCTCACTGCCATGGCAGAGGACTACAGGTACATTACTCTCTCTCACTCTCTCTTTTGCTCTCTCGCTCTTGCTCTCTCTCTCACTCTCTTGCTAACTCTCTCGCTAACTCTTTCTGTCTCATTGTCTTCCTCTCATACTCTCTCCTCTCACACACACCCATGAATCACTTTTTAATAAAAGCTAGTGCCGACATATTTTTGGGCATGACTCCATAATGGGAGCTGTGATGGGTTTGTGCGGCAGGAAGCGGGCCCCGTACATCGCCTATCTCACACGGTGCCGGCAGGGCCTGCAGACGTCCCAGGCTCATCTGGAGAGGCTCCTGCAGAGAGTTCTGCGGGATAAAGAAGTAGCCAACCGCTACTTCACCACCGTCTGTGTTCGATTGCTCCTGGAACACATGGAGTCCAAGATGCTCGACTTCATCAAAGGTCTCCGCTCACAGTATGAGTATCTGTTAAAACTGTTTTCCCATCAAAATATTAAGAGATTGATCTCATTGGAGATGGACTCTCTGGGTTTGTGCAGCTTTTCAGGGCTGCACTGCAGCTGATGATAAGACTGCAGCCGTGGAGGATTTTCTGCGTTACCTGTACGGAGCCATGGCCCACGATGCCATCTGGCAGTACGCCAGCGAGGAGCAGCTCCAGGACGCCCAGATGGCCATCGAACGCAGCGTCATGAACCGCATCTTCAAACTGGCGTTCTACCCCAATCAGGATGGGGACATTCTGAGAGACGAGTGAGGAAACTCATAAATCCAAACTCGCCTCCTCCAACCCTTTAAACTAATACATTGTGTCCTTATCAGACTTTATGGCATTATGCATCATATGACAATAACATCTCCATCTTAATCTGTGTTAACAGACACATTTTATCATTCTCTTGGTTTCTATTCTGGTAGCATTGTACAGGATAGCCACGCCCACAGTCTAATCTCTGAGCCATCAAATGTGTTCTGATTGGTTGTGATTTTGTCACTTTTTGCAACATTAGCACGATGTAGACAGGATATTGACTTGATGCTCTGATTGTCAAATGGTCTGCTTAGGACGCAGTGTTAAAATCTTAAACGTCTTAATGTGTTACATGTAAATGTGTTAACATGATGTCTCTTCTCTTTAAGGCTTTTCCACGAGCACATTCAACGCCTGTCTAAGGTGGTGACAGCCAATCACAAGGCCCTTCAGATCCCAGAGGTCACTATTTCTATTTCAAAATACGTCAAAAGATCCTTCTGAAAAAAATATCTGATCTTTTATGTATGTGTGCAGGTATATCTGAAGGAGGCTCCATGGCCCTCAGCTCAGGCCGAGATCAGGACCATCAGTGCTTACAAGACCCCTCGCGATAAAGTGCAGTGTATCCTGCGCATGTGCTCCACCATTATGAACCTGCTCAGTCTGGCCAATGAGGACGCTGTACCTGGAGCCGATGACTTTGTCCCTGTGCTCGTCTTTGTCCTAATTAAAGTGAGTACAAAGACACGACCATATAGTGCTAATAGTTTTAAGCCTGAAGTGCACATTGTGTTGATAGTAACAGCGTGTTAATTATTGCTGATAGTTGGCATACAGTCCCAAAAGCATCAATGTTCTCTTATGAAATATTTAGAATACTCGTTGGTATGTTAAGAAAGTGTCTCTTTAGAAGATGTTGATTATTATATAATTTTAGCATTCTGTGTAATAGTTATATAACCTAAATTACAGTTACAACAAACGCACTAAATTACAACAACACACAATGGCTTTATTAAACAGCTTTTAAGCTGTAATGGAAAACTGCTTATCCATAAAAATAGAAGTTGTAATTTCAGGACAGAGCTTTATTCCTTTATTCCTCCTTTATTTAAAAAGATGCGTTATGTACAGCTTCAGGCGAGGGCCAGAAATAATGAAACATTGTGTCATACCACCAGTGGTTTTGGTCCAAATAACTTTGTACGTAATATTTAGAATTAGGGTTATTTTACAAGTAGAAGCTCAGAATTATGGTATGAGCTTCCAGAGGCAAGGAAGTCTTATTTACTAAAGATAAAGCCTCTCCACAAACAACCGAGGGCGTTGTTACTTATGCTAGACTTGTATTGTTTAATGTGTGCATGTGCAGTTTTTGTTTGCTAGTTTTGTTTTTTCCTTTTTGTTTTATCTTTCGTCTTGTTGTGTTGTCTTGCATACACACACACCCGCACCAGATTTTCTCAACTGTTTAAATGCACTTGAATGTGTAAGCATGCACGACGCGGGTGGTCAGGTGTTATCTCGTACGTTAATCCAGCCCCCCCTTCTCGCTCCCCGCAGGCGAACCCACCCTGCCTTCTGTCCACCATTCAGTACATCAATAATTTCTACGCCAGCAGGCTGAGCGGGGAGGAGTGCTATTGGTGGATGCAGTTCACTGCCGCCGTGGAATTCATTAAAACCATCGACGATCGCAAGTGAAGCAGAACATGCCACCTGTATGGGCAGACTGCAGGAGAGAGAGAGGACGCCGGCTCTACCCTTCAAGACTGCACAGCGAGACGTCGCCTCAGTCTGTATAGCTGTACATAGAGACAGTTAAACTTTAAAAGCGATCAAATATTAGGCTGGTTTTACTACGGTGGGGGTATTTAACGAATGAAAAAATAATAATAATAATAATAATACGGCCAAATGAAATAAAAATATGGCCGGTTTGACTCTTTACTGATTTCACCTGTAACCCACATATTTTTTTTTCTGTAGTACTGGGGAGGGATAAAATGTTATATCAAAGATTTAGCGAGTAATTAGCTCTTATAAGATACATGTCAAATGTTAAAGGGACCAGGAACTACATGCAATGATAATGTGTGTCGGGACGCTCCGAGGCGAATCCAGGATTCCTGCCTCCTCTTGTAAACCTTGTGCAATCTTCCCCCATCTGAAGCCAACAGTCATACGAGGAGTCATATCAACGAAGGCTATTGATGCATTCAGTGTATCAACGTTACACTTCCTATAAATCATGCCATTATTTGAATAGGGCAGCTTGTTCTATGAATGTAAACAGGTGTTGTCATTATTGTACATTCATTCTTTACTACGTCTCCCAGACAATTTGGAATTAAGAGCCCACATATTTATATAAAATAAAATGTATTTATTTCTTAACTCCTGTATTTAATGTTTTGCTTTTATATTCACTGACTTGATGAATTAGCTGGGCAGATGGGAGCTCAATGCACACAGTTTGGAACGTTCTAGTAATGCATTTAAAACTCACAGATCTGCTACGACAGGGTGTGCTCACAGTAGTGGATTGCTGTTCGCAGTTATAAATTAGTGCCTTGCAGATGTTTGCATTATATAACGCTGCTCCTTTTGGTGGGTTTCTCCACCGCATCTTGTACTTCCTGTGTCTTTATGAGATGAGGAAGTCCAACCCATCAAAGTCGACAAATGAGGCAAAACATCAGTATGTTACTGATAACCAACCTGTGAGTAAAAAACAGAAACCTATACAATACAAACACCCCATGGACCTTGTGGATTCATTTTGTTTGTGCAAAACAGTGTTTTAAGAACTTGACTGCTGTGTTTTACAGTGTAGTCTTAGTGGTGTGCTGCTATCAGTATTGATGGATAGATACGGTTGTATATGATCATGCCAAATTAATATGTTATTAAAACACATATGGATAATTTTATCACATCTCATCATCTGCATAGTTGCTGCTGTTAACCCAGCAAATTCCATTCACTAGTGACCTGTATTAAACTGTTACTGGTGTTAATGACATATTATTACTTCTACAACACAGATCCCATGTAGAAAATGCTATAGGAGGGCTATTCTGCAGTAATACTCCCATATCTACAGGAGTGTCTGTCGTTAATGTGGGATATCAGAGTGTTTTAACACTGTGGCTCCCTCATCATCAGTGCTTGAAGACTAACAGTTAACTTAATTAATTGTTGCAGATGAATACTGTGTGTATTTGTGATGTGATGTTCTTCATGCTACAGGCTACCTCATGTCAATGCCCATTAGAACAAGCTCATTCCTACATCATTACCATTTCCTTAATGCAATCTATTGCATTAGAATTCTTAGCCTCAGTTCATCCATTAAGTGGGAATACAAAATATTATGCTTTACATCTTGCTGTTTGTTCAATATCTTTTATCTTTATATTAGTAACTTCCCACCAACTTTTGCACATGCATAGAACTGGGGCAAAAGTACAGTACTCTTTACGTTTCAATGCTGTGAAATTTTCCTCCAAACCAGTCTTTTGATGAATGATCACTTGTGTGTTTCTCAAGATAGCGAGAAGTCGTCTCTGGGTTTGGATGGTCCTAAAAATAGCAGATGCACTTAGAACAATTAGTTCTACCTCCTCTTGCTAGCACAAAAAGGAAAAAAGGATGAATAAAATATGTTCTTTTCCTCTAGCTTGTGTAGCCATTAGTGCTTTGTACATATTTTATTCCTGTCCATCTGATTTGAATGGTGCATGAGCTCGGTATGCTGATCGCCAGTTTTTAATGCATTGTGAAATCGCAAACCATAACCGAGCATTTGGCAAAAGTCTTTGTGTATTTGCTGTGCCCCTTTTGTATATTCTATAAAATTGTTAGAACTAGTATTTGCTAATTTTATGTAATAATATAACAGCAACATTTTTCACCCTTACAGTGTTTTATGTAAAGTGGAGCTGGATTTATAACGTTCATGGCTGAAAATATTCTTCAACAGGATTTTGGTCTTGGGTTGGATTACAGTGGTACAGTTTTTATTGGAGCGTCAGTGTTTTACTTGATTGATTGAATCTACATCTTAAAATTAGTTGCCAAAGGAATCAAAGACTATATATTCTAATCTTTATGACATGTACCTTTACAGAGTTTTTTTGTGTGTGTAAATCTGTCTTAACACCAATATGCACCTTGAGGTTCATGTAACCTGCGGGAAACATTTAGAAGAGGAGTTTACCTGTATTTTTTCTTTTGTTGTATTTTTTTCTCATGTGTTTTGCTTGAGAGTAAAGGGTTGTTGTTTTTAACGCAATGTTATGCATTTTAACTTGAAGAAATAAAAGGTGGCAGCAACCTGAAAATATTTGTACCCACAAAGCTTTTAGCATCATCTTTGACGTTTCCAATGGTTTAGATCAAATGCACTACTGTTGATTGAATTTTCTGGCTTTTATAATGCAGCAAAACTCATGTAGCCACTTATGAATTACATAACTGATACTGGTGTAAACAGAGTTTATGGGTATTTAATATAAACTTGTACATAATTCTTTAAAAACATTAAAATAATTTTTTTTCTCTGAATTTGCAGTCTGTTTTTAAGCCAGATGGCCTAAGGGAAAATGCAAACTGTTTTTACTAGTACTATAGGACTATTACATCCCAATATATGTATGTGTGGCAATTCACTCAGTTTTATTTTCTGAATCAAGTTTTAATTGCGTTGGCCAACGCAAAGCCTTTCATTGTGAAGGCAAGGTCAGGCTGTGGATTGACTTTCTGTGCAAATCGATAACCGCAAAAACTTTCCATTTAGTCCAACTGATGAAAAGTTAAATTAACATGGAACTGCACGTAACTACATTCTAAAACAAGGCCTTCACAAAATTTCTAACCCTTACTGATCCCTCTGCATTGGGAAGTCTGATATTACCTGAATATTGAGCACATTGCTCAAGTATGACTAAACAGGGACCACCGCAAATGGCAAAGCCCCACTCTTGCCACATATTTAATTACCACTGACAACTGTATAGCAGATTTGTAATTGGAGATTTTCTCAGTGTAATAGACTCTCTCTCTCCCTCTCTCTCTCACCACTTGAGTGCTCTAATTGTAATCTTTCCATCAGGAAGGAACAGTGGGGTGCCTTTGCTTCACTTGATGATATCTCTGATTGTTCATTTAAATTCAAATTTGGCCAGAAAGCATAATTAGTTGTATTAATAACCCAAAATGACTCGCTTGGTTTGGAGATGAAATGGCTTTTGTTTAGGTAAGATTTGGAGAATATTGGCAGCCTGCTGTGTGAGATGGGGGGGCCTTATTGGTCAAACAGGCTAGTGATGTGAATAAACTTTGATTACACAACACGAGGTCTCTTCTAAACTCATCTGCTACTCCTATTGCAATGGTGTTGTCATTTGTCTGTTTGTAAACAAAGGTTTGGCGGGGGTTTGGTGAAAATGGGCTCTGTCTGATGCAATTGTGTTACATATTGATGTCAGATTGTTGCATGAAGATCTAAACAGCCTGAGGGCCAAACCCAGATGGCACTGAAATCACAGATCATCAGGCCAGTGTGGTTCACACATGACTGCACACACACACACACACACACACACACACAAAGAATATTCAATAGTCTTTTTTATTAAATGATAGCACATTCATATTTGTGATTGCTATGCAGCCAAACTGGCCAAATGGAGTGTAGGTCAACCATCTTATGTATATTTAAGGTATATTATATTATCAGGTGTATAATGTATAATTGTTATTTCTCACGTGTCATAAACAGCCTTAGGTCATGCATACTAACGCAGAATAACAACGTTTTCCAAATTAACTCCATAAAAGTCCATATTTGTTAAGCCTGGTATTCCCACTCCAGGGTATGAAGCTTTAATTAACACCTGTACCAATATTAAGATGCCTCAGACAGTCAAACGCGACTAACGCTTCGACAGAATTGTGTCAGTAAATCTTCTGTTTTAATGGAGAGAGGGCGTGTCGTGCCCCCAGTGAGCGCTAGATGGCAGCCGCGCCATTTGTGACCGGCGCTTTTTGATCTCGCAGAAACAAAGAACACACGCAGTTACTGTAGCAGAGACAGACGCACCATTTTGTGAAATCTTCCTTTGAAATACATCATTTTGCACAAAATAATATTGAAACAAATTCCGAAAAGAACATCTCCAATCAATTGCAGACGTAATATACGTAATGCAATGGAATTACCATGACTAAAAGTGTATAATATATTATTTTTATTACTATTATTAGTAGTAGTACAATTTTATTGGGATAAAAAAAACAATTCACAATTACGTAGAAATATAAAATAAGATACATTTGAAAGATATATTGCAATATATTGAAACGTTATCATTTATTTTACAGTGTTTGGCCAATTTTATATGGTTTTTATATGGTTTAATAATGTTTTTATATGTTTGATTAAAATATTAAAATACATTACCATCTTTCTGCATTATTTAAAATGGGGTAAGTCACAGCTCCTGTCCATTTATCCTTGTGAGCAATATGTACTGACTCTCCCTGAAAAGCTTCCTAAACAGAAAAGAAACAGCTAAAAGAAAGTATTAAAAATGCTCAAATAAAAACTGCTCAAATATGTTGAACAGAGTGATACTTTGATCCTGGAAAACCTCCCATTATCAAAGTAGATTGCATAAGAATGTAAAAAACTGATAACCAACTTAATGGCTACCCCACATCCTTCTAATCTCTGACTTTAATGATTTATCCAATCAAATTACAAAACACACCTCTGTTGTCTCACCGGTGCACTTGTTGTTCAGCTGAAATGTGCTCACGTGCAACAGTGTGATGAAAAAGTCACAGACGTCCTGCTGTTTTTAGGGCCTTATTGAGACGTGTGTGCTCTGCTTACGTTCCCATAAGCGTTTGCGTAAACTCATTTGTTGCACTGTCTGTCCACACATAATAAAAGTTGTGCAGTGTAACAGAAGCATCTGAAGATGAAAAACAGCTACACACCTACACACTTGAAAAAAACAAAACAAGGCAGCAGCTTGTCAATTAAATTAAAGGGCGAAGCTAAATGAACAAAACGTCAAACGCACATATTAAAGCTAAATGAAATAGCCTGAGGAGCCTGTGAGACGTGCAGATTACAGCTGATGTAAATAATAAACCTGGCTCAACCTGCACACGCTGGGATCTCAGTGTGGACAAGGAAAATGATCGTACCCAAACCAAACATACAGGATCTTCAGTTCCAAACATGTTCTTCATGTTAAAATAAATGAGCTTTGAATGGACAGCATGACGAAACACAGCAAAACTGTACTTTAAATTAAATGGTTGTGTGTAATTTATGCAGCTTTCTGCATTAGTTATATGTTACGGCTTATAGAAGATTAATTCTACCCATGCTGCATTTTAAAGGTCTTGTAGAATATTAGGTGTTTCTTGTCACAAGTCTCATAATATATTATGAACTGTGTTGCTTTATGTTTTATTTTCCTGCTTGGAAAGCTGTTGTTTACAATTTGTTGTTTACAATTTGTTTTAATTACACAATTTCGGAATGAAACAGAATATTTAGGAAATAATGTATAAGGTCAGAAATTGATTGGACTATGAAAAATAAGCATTACATACCAATACCAAAAAATGAGCTTGACTTAAATGATCTGTTTGCTAGAAAAATAGTAAATAACTGTTTAGTAATTGGTTAATGTGTAATGACTTGTGCGGCCTCAGCATAAAAAAAAAGTTTTCTGCAAGTTTTTTTTTAATATGACGATAATGATAAAATGCATTAATATAGTTAATAGTCTTAATTCTGTTTTTTTAAGATCACCTTAACCCACAGAACACTCATCTAAGATGTTGATGTATTTTATCTCAGGCGTCTCAGAAGTCCACCATCGCGATCAATCAGACACGCATCATCTGTAGCCAATGGCTCCCTCTGAGTGAGAGTGATCTGGCCTAAGTATCTATGCTTGACGCCTGCTTTGCTGATTTTTGTCAGCGTTAATATGAGAAATGAGCTCTGAGCTGTGCCACTGATGTGTCTGAGAAAGCTAAATTGACATGGACACAGATTTCATCACTAAACCAGTATCCGATAGGGGCCCGTGCCCCACAGCATCCCATACACTGATGTGACCCATCTCAGACTCACTGCATTGTTCCTCAAGCAACAGGTGACAGAAGTTACAAGCAAATGTGTCTGTGCCCACAGTGGCCATTCTTTGAGGACCTGACCCCGGGCAGGCTGTCTGGCGACGTGCCCGATGGAAAAGTGAGCTGTCTCGGTTTGCGACATGCAGCAAGCTGAGGATGTCAAGTCACGTCTTCATCTGGAAAGAGTTTAATCCACATTTGAGGAACAAACAAGAACATCTTGTCATGGCTGAAGAGTTGCTGATAGGCTGATGTGTTTGTAATTCTGCAGTGTTTCAGTGCACAGAACGAGTGTCTTTTCCTATTTCTCTGGTCAGTGTGTTTGGTATGAGAAAATCTTAAATCACTTGTTAAATTAACACCCAGAAAATATATTTCAGTACTACAAAAACTAATGGAATAATTCATCTTATCCCATAGCTGTGTTTTATTATTAGCTTATCTTTGTTTTAGCCTATTTCTCTTCTTCCTTTGCCTGCCTAAACATTTCTCCCTCTCTTAATCTTTCTGTTGTTGTGAGGTAATGTGTGTGTGTGTGCATGTAACTCGCAGTTTTGCCATTGTAACATGAAGTGCAGATTAAAAAGTGTGTCTGGAATGTGGTGGACTAACAGGGTTCAATCTGTTACTATTTTAAAGACCTAAGAGGGTCACATAGCATGAAGGTTTTTTAGAAATAAAATGTAAAGATTTGGTTTTACAATAAACAACACTATGTGATTTGTGTACAAGCGAACAGTAGAAATTAAGGTAGCATGTTCTTTTTAATTGTCTATAACGACAAGACCAAAATTTTAAGGTAAAATCAGTGCATGGCTATTTAAGCCCCCCATACCCCCCTAACAAAAGACATATTTGTCATCACTTGTCATCTTGTTTCAAACAAGAGTTTCTTCAGTGGAACAAACAAGATGTTAGGCAGCCATTGCATCAGTATTGAAAAAAATGCAATGAAGTTGAATATATCAACTAAGGCTGTCAGTAAAAATTCAACATTTAGTCATATGATAATAATACACAATATTCCAAAAAATATCATTAAATATCAAGTAATATTCAAATAATCACTTAAATATATGTCATAGCTTTCTTCATACAGCAAAGCATCCACCAAAACAGCTGTGGGTGCTGTTAAAGCTCACATATACATGAACACATATTGCTTGATTTTGTAATTTTGAAATATTATTTATGTAACAAACTAGATTAATGGTTAGTAATTAAATGCTGGGCACCATGATAGACCACCGCTGTACTGAATCTTAGTTTGAATTACACTCTGCAACTTATGTGTGTCATCAAATCCTGCCAGGTGAGAGTTCCAGCTTTCCATTTCTCCTTTTTTAGATGCCCTAGTTCTTTTTCCACCCTCCATTTCTCTCTTCTTCTCCCCTGGTTGCCTGGAGTATGCCCTGCAGGTATTTAACACAGCCCTGACTTTTCTGCTGTGCAATGCTGTTTTACAGGGCACAGGCATTAAACGGGGCCGGTCCTGGCTTCCCTGCCCTGCTTGTCAACCCAGCAGGCTAACAAAGGTGAATTTGCTCTGTATTATAGAGGCTCTTGTAGGAAAGCCATAGTGTGATAGCACTGCTGCTTGGTCTAGTGTCCTGCTGACCATTAATGCCCTGGCATTTCATGTTAAAAGCAGCACTGCAAAGAATTTGTAGTTTTTGTAGTTTCATGCAGATAGACCATTGACTAAATGTCAAAGGTATGGTCCACATTAGAGCTTATGTAAACCAAGAACCACCCATTTAGACAAGAAAACACAGTCTGACTTACAGTACATGTCAAGTGACAAACCACAGTTAGTTTATTTTTGTGGTTCTTTCAAAGGTGAGTTTATCCAATATAGATGATATCACAGTATAGAAAATAGTAACAGAGAAATAATATAAATAAGTGTAGGATCTGTGATAAGAATTTCTGCCTGTTATTTGACACTTTAATTTCACAGACATAACTCACAAACCATAAGTGGAATATACAGTTTTGCTCATAGATATCTAGTTCACTTGCTTCTGAGTGCCTCAGACAAATCTCTGAATATCTTTTAAACTTTAATCTGGTACCTAATAAGCACTTTCCAGTTGTACTGATAAAACCCACGTGCCAAAACTTGTGTCAAGTTAGCCAATCAGATTATAGCTTGCCAGACTAGGAAAGTGCATCAATTGCATGAAACAGTCTGAGAAAAAATTGTGGGCGGTTCTTGGGCGTGTCATCTGAGGTTGAGACTGTCTGAGGTTGAGACTATGTTCATGAGAGATTTTTTTTAACATTACAGGTTGTGGTGATTTTGGTGATTGACAGTTCATTCACAAGCATCTGTGCACGTAAACACAGTTAAGTGTATTGCAGATTGCATGTCATTTCAGGAGACACTGTGCTGAGATTAATACACTATGCTTGTCAACCAGTTTAGTATGGAGGCCATTTAAATCGAATATTGTCATGGATATAGAAAAATACCATTCCACAAAAGTCCAATGAGGTAATTCGATTAGGCTTCTAAAATGGGAAATCTAACATGAAGTAGCTCACAACTCATACAAATCTGATTTCAAAAGACATTAATAGAGAGGCCTAATGGGAAAAATGCCAATTAAGCATTGATTGCCTTGAAATGATTGTGCTTAGTGTTTTAGAAAAGATTTGTATGTGTGTGTGTGTGTGTGTTATTGGGTGTCTGTTCCCAAAGCAACAGATAAAAGTGTGTGACCTCGGCCCTGTGACACAAAATGGCAAAGCCTCCACAGGAGATGCTTGTACCCAACCTGTCTCGCTCCCTTTCTCTCTCTCGCCTGACCACTCTGTCACACAGCTATAGATTCTCACCCATGGAGGGGACGCCAACACTATATTAATTAAGGGATTTCAGAAATAATAATAATAACAATAAAAAATACCTCTACACCATATCTCTTCCACTCTAGCCAGCCCCCTGCTGTCAGAGTACATTAGGGGGTGCCTGCAGAGAGAGAGAGAGGAGAGAGAGAGAGAAAGAGAGAGAAGCAACAGAAAAGACAAGACGCCATATCATCTCTTCTGAAGGCAGCAACAATTTCCCTCCATGGTACCAAGGTGCAGCCTAAACTGATAAATTACAGATTAAATGACGGCCACACTTCACTTGCTTTTTCCCATCTCGCATACGCACACGCACGCGACGCCCTCCTTAATTTCAAACGGTTCTGCTATTCGCTGCCTTCTTGGCTTGTCAATTCTGCCTAATAGCAAGAGGCACTACAACACCAGGGCCTGACAGACTCAGATCAAGAATGATGAACATCTCTTAGCAGCCTCTTCAGTCCTGACTTCAGTGAGCGCCACAAACTTCTTATGCAGAAATCAGCTGCGTGGCTCATAGAGTGCAGGCGTGAGCCACGTCAACACGTTTTGGCGAGGAACGATGGTGGAACGAGTCATCATGCAAATTTGTTTGCTCGTATTACTGTGTGACGCTGAAAAGAATGGGTTTAATTTACTTAAGAACACTTTCTGACAAAATGCAGACGCTGTGACGAAGCAAAATCAGCCTTTTTTGAAGTTCTGAGTTTCTGAAATGCTGGAAGCTGCCCTCTGGGATCTGCTTTTGTGTGTGTTTACATTCAATATGAAAAAATAGCTTAGTGTAAACAATTTTTGGCTTAGGAAGAACAATAACCTCCATATTGGTTGTTTTAAATTAAACACCATAATTTAACACAAAACAGGTATCACTGTACAAAAGTGTCAACACAGCTTTAACCTGTAACCAACTATAACCTCTTTAATTACCAACAACAACTTTTTACAATCCCTGTAGGCACCCCAAACGATGCCCAGGTCTGCTTAATTAAATATTTAGAGAACAGAGTCTCCGGCCACTCCCACAAACACAATGCACAGATGTGCAGGGAAGATCTGATCTGAACCAACAAGACAATTCTGATTGACTCTAGAAGGTTAAAACAGGTTCTAACACAAACATGAGGCCCACTTCCTATGCAGGCCTCAACATCCTGTATTCCTTCATTTTGTTTAACAGGTACCTCAACTAATGAAGGAAAGATATAATTCTCATTTCCACAAGTCTGTCTCGGTCCCCGCCCTTGTGAAGGAAAAACGAGAGGGAAACATGAAACAGGATCATTAAAAACCAAAACAGTGAGTAGATGCTTGTCTTCCATGGTTAGATTTGTATTGTATATTCTAATTTTACTGCCTAAATTAGAGAAATAAGCATTCCCATGTAAATTTATTCATGGTGAAGGAGAGGGAGTCTAAGGGGGTGCACTAAGATCTGCCAGATAATGCATAATTTCAGAGCTGAGGCCCTCATTTCTGCATCAAGCCCCTGCCGTAGCGCCTGGTCATTAAATGCTAAAATAATGGCAACCTCGCAGCTTCCTCAGCCTAATTGCTTCCTTCTCTACTGCTGCATTCTCAAGACAATAATGATGTAGTGTGCCTGTACCACCAGCCTTTCTATTAATAAGCTTGTATTTCTAAGTGTGGCGGATGACAGCAGCATCTTTGGAGTTCAATGCTCTGCATGTGCATGTGTGCGGTGCATGAACCAAAAGTGACTGCCACTTTCTCTGAGTATTCATGTTTGCTGTGCAATGCCATTCAGGCATCTACATTGGGTGTTCTCGCCCGCATTTATTTACATATGTGAAGCAGTCATAGATTCGCATAGTGTCGCTGCTAATCTAGATGCAGGACAGAAATCAGAAGAAGAAAAATTGTCATTAATAAAACGTTATTTCTGCTTGTCAGCACTGGTTGGTTTGTGGTGTGGAGCTGGTGATAGTGGAGTTGTTTAGGTAAAGCATGTGCTATTTTAATGAAATCCCCCCTCCCCCCCCACACATTTTTTTTAATTGTTGGGGTTTTAGGAGACTAACGTGTGGGTTTCAAAGCAAGATCAATACGTTTAAGTTAATTTTGTGGTTATGTTTTCCTCTCTTTCTTGAAAGGAGATTCAGGAGTGGCTGTAATGAAGCCCTTTATCTCTAGCCTTCTTTAAATTTGCTGGCGAATACAATCAACAACTTGCAGTCCAACAGACAAGCAATAACATACAGTAACTCACCTTATAATGAAACCATCAGTAGCACACATTAGAGCATTCAAATCCTTTCTTCCCAGAGGAAATTTGTTCAGTGGTTGCTCTTCCAATTCTCACAAGACTTATTGGAAATCTCATATTTTTCTGTGTTTTAACTTAGATTCATATGTGAAACAAATGAGAAAAGTGAGAATATGAAAAAAGACGTGTTGTAAATGAGACAGTTATTGACATGCAGTAAGAGTGTGAAGCTATAAAATGGATATAGCTAGCATAGCTCAGACAAATTATTCTTTTTGACATTCAATCGTTTGAGTTCATATTGAAATTTTTGCCTTATCATCATTGTAGACTTGTTAAATCTGAGCACAGTTTGAGACATTATTGAGATCTGTTCTGAAATTGTGTCCTCTGAAAGACACATTTGAGAAACAAATAAGACAATAACGAAATGTCATCTGTGTTTTTTCTTTTAAGCAGTATAGATTTACTCTCTGTAAAGCTTTAAAAATGTTGCTTTGGTTGATTGTTGGAAACCGTTTGGTGCTTGGTCAGACATCAAGGTCAAGGCCCTGGTTTGTGTTTTTCATCGCGTGCTTGAGTGTCTATAAATGTACGGCCCCGCTGTTTCTGATGGCCGTAATGGTTCACGAGTTAACACTCAAAGCTCATCTCCTCACGTTCTGACTCAGAGGAGTCTTTCCACAGGGCACTTAAAGTTTTATCTGGCCGTTGAGGGAAACCTCAAGTGGTTTTGACGGCACTGACTACCTTAAGCACCCTCTCAGCGCGCGATCTCTCTGAAACATTTAGCCTCTGTTCATCTACTCACATCCTTAAAAGCTGAAATTAATGACAGGAGCTCAGCCGCTCATTTATAATTGCTTCATTATACAGCCGTGTTCTCCTGACAATAATGGTGTTTGTGGTGTATTTCTAATTATGTGGCATTTTTTGCGCTCGTTATCAAGGACTTCAGGTTTCCTCTAATTGCACGGAAAATAATGACCGTCTCTGTCTTAGACTCGCTAGACGTGTCTCTCTTGGTTTGCAGCACAAACAGTCTCTTCACGTAGCCTTAAATTCGCCGCATCAAAAAAATCAACCCGTCTGTCCTCTTTTGGCCTTTGAGTTTACGACTCAAAGATTTTGTGTTTTGACTCAGGAATTTCTTTGTAAATTTCATGAATTTATCATTTGTGCGCTCATTTAATATTCCTCCGTCGCTCATTGGGTTTAATAAGTAAATCTTTTGCGTCTTTCAAATTGAATTTACTTGAATGGCGGGACTTTTTCTCAGCCATCGTGGTATGTGCAAACGCACGCTAAGAGGTAAGCGAGACACGCCACACTTCACTGAAATCACAACTTAATACTTGAAACTCACTGCACGCGGCACTTCCGCATAAATATCGCTTTACACAGCGGGGTGAGAAAATTTAGAACTAAATGAAAACAAACACAAAAAAGTCATAATTATATCCAATAAGGCCCCCGAGGAGATAATCTTGCCACCTGACGTGTGCGAGAGATGACATTTGATGATGCATCCTGCTTAATAATCTGCTGCAGTGATGATGATAGCATCGCCAATAAAATCTTCCTCAGATAGAAGCTTAATTCAACCACAGGAGATTAAAAACCTGCGCTTAACGCCCACTGCGCTCAGCTGTTCCTTCACTCTGAGTTACATAGATGGATATAGATAATGCTATTAGAATAATTAAAGTGTGTCACGAGCTGAACAAATCTTGTGGCGCGTAATGGTGACCACCACTGATGCTTCCATTTGGGAAAGAAATCCATATTAGTCTCAAACAAATAATAAAACACCACAAGTTCTGTATCTCTGCTTAAAGGAAGAGGGCGGAAAGTCTACCATTTCTCTCTCTCTTTTACACTTTTTTCCTCTCTGTTCCCTTTTTCTTTTTTTGGATTCTGCTGTTACAGCATCTACCTCCACCACAGTAGGAGCCCTCAGAGGCGGACTTAATTAGTTGCTAAGAGAAAGTCGGCTCTAGCGTGCAGTCGCTAGTTCTGAGCAGATCCAAGTTCTACTGTGAACTTTGCTAATTATCAGGTAGTCTGTAATTTTCTCCTCTCCCATGTGGCCCCTGACAAAGAGCTGCTAGAATAGAGGGAACAATTAGATGACAATGATGCATGGATGTTAAGAGGGGGGTGAGAAGCGAATGGATATATTTCATTTTCCAGTCTGAATATGCCTGTCCGCCCGGCACGCGTTCATTGTTTTAAAGTCACGACGAGCGTGAATGAGATTCAAACGAGACATCGAAATGCGAGACATTTTCAACCTAAATGCACACGAGGTGCCAGGACGGCTCACTGTGCCAGTGATGTAATGGAGCAGAGTTATAAATACCCAAGTATTTGCGCGTCCAATATGTTTAAAAACTACACCTGTCTTGGTCCGTGGCAGATGATAATCATTAAATTTTCTTTAACCAGAATCAAATAAGCCACTGACCTTGAAAGGCAAAAATGAAAATGGTTGTGTATGCTTTGTGGTGTGCAGTAACAAATGGGTTTGCAATCTGAATTGGCTTTACTAGTGTTAATTTCTATTGGCATTCCATCCATTTGTTGTGGAGTCCCAGCAGCTCACTACCAAGGTCATGGGTTTGATTCTTAGGGAACATGTGGGATAAAAAACATACATTTACACTGTGTGTTACTTTGGATAAGAGTGTCTCCCAAATGCATAAATGTAAATTTTCGTGATAGATAAGATGTGACATAAGTTAAGACTTGAGTTCTGGCATTTGTCACCATTGAGAACATTTAGGAGGACATTGCCATCTGCATTAACCCATAAATACATTCAAATGCCAAGAATGCCAGAATAAGATTTCTCTTGTGTTTTAAATAGACACCCAGTGTCACTGTATGCCAGTTTGGTAATAGTCTTTGCTTCTTAAGTGGCCTTTAAAGTTCATTGTGTCAACATCACAAGTCAGAGTTTTCAGCATTATCGTTGAAAAATGATGTGATTGTTAAACACCTAAAGGCATCCTGATAATGATAGCAAAACTCCTTATCAGATGACAGCAAAGATGAGAAGAGAAAAAACCTGCTAACTTTAGGCAATTATCATCAATATCGCACAAAAAAAAAGATTAAATTAAAATTAATTCATTTATACTGATTGTTTTTCCTGTTAAATGAATTTCAGTTTTATATATCATGTTAAATTGTTCATGTATTGTTATCTTATGTCAAAACCTGTGAGGTGGGACAGACCATAATGATTTTGAAGGGGGCATATGACATTTGTAGGTTTAAATAATTTTATTGAATAATTGATAATAATATTAGGTTTAATATTATGTTTATGTTCTTCTCACAATGTTCTCACAACTAATAACATTTGTACCTCAAATGCTTTTATAAAATCATAAGACACTAAAGTGTACTGAATTCATGATAAACGCTTCAAACTTGAATTCTTCTAAAGCATTTTCTCAGAAGAAGTCGCAGTCACAGCCCCACAATCAACTCAGTGAAGTTGCTTATCCTTCAAGTCTCTTAAAACCAACCAAGTTTAGTTCTCATTAAACATTCATTACGCTGCACTACTAACAGCCCTGAAGTTGGCTGTGTTTTCAAATGCGACAATCTTTTCTCCCTCAGTACACCCCCCATGCTCCCCCCCACCCCTCGCACCACATCCGCCCGGTCGCTGCAGAGTCTCTGTGTCAGTGATACCAGGGGAAAAACTTTTAACATGCACGCCAAAGAGCTCGCAGAAAAGAATCCACTCCTACCACACTGGCTTTAATTGTCCCTCAGAGACCGGTGGAATTGGAATCTAAGTGGAAAAGCAGTCTAACTCCTATCCTTCTGTCTCTCTTTCTTCTTGCCATCTCTCAGGGGTCGCAGTGCTCAAGATGGAGAAAGGAGGGGCAGTTTGTTTTGGGGCCTTCTGCGTAGCTGTCTTTATATTGTTGCAGGAGCCCAGTGTTTTCCTGTTCTCTCTCTCTCTCTCTCTCTCTCAGCTCCACACTGTTGGGCTTTATTAACCCTCCTAAGCATGAGGGACCTAAGGGAGGTCAGACATCGGTCGTTAAAAATCTATTGTGACTCGTCGGGAAAATGAATAAATGAGCACATTATTTCCCCCCTCCGTGTTCCGCGCTGTTTGTCTAATCAAGTGCGAGCGGCGGGCGAAGTCAAGCGGGGCTGACGCGCACATTTTATTTAAGTTTTTTGGTCTGTCAGAGGAGCTTAGAGGTGTAATGAAGAAAGGAGCGGTGATTTGAAATATAATCCCATTACCCTGATGAAATTACAAAGACGGTGAGAGTTCACAAATCACCCGCTGTGTTTTCTATCAGCAGTGATGCCCCTGTTGAGGTGGTGGCACCCAATGGAAGCCGGAACAACCAATAAGAAGTGACAGCACTGTAACAGCAGTGAGACCGCAAAGCGGGGAGGAATGCGAGCGGCTGGATCTCTCTGCATTTCATGCTGTTGTTGCTGCATTTTAGCCGCTTTCTGCACGGTGGGCTCTCCAGATTCAACACTGTTATGACAGGGCAAGTTTATTTACCGTTTCAGCTTTAAAATGGTATTAAGATGCATACATGTAAAGATTTACTATATCATGATTGAATAAGTAGGGCTCACTGGGGCAGTATGCACAGGTTGTTTGTGAAAAGGCACAGTGATGGTCCACTCATAACATAAGACATGACCAATTAAGAAAAACAGATTTTAATTATAACTTTAAGTTATTTCTATAGCAAGAGTACGGCTCAGTATATTTATTTTTTATATTTATATTTATATAAATTTAACAAAATAGCAAATGAACTTGATATCATTGCAGTCATACAATTTTGGAGTGTCATGATGACATAATCTGTGTATGATGACAGTTCTTATGTCAGTTTCTGATTTTCTACAGCATTTTAGACAAACACTGTTTTACCTGCAACACATCAACTGTGGAACTTACTGAATTGCATTCAAAACTTGCCTCAAAAATATGATGGGTCACATCATATCCATTTGACTAGACGTGATGCTGTTGGGGCAGCGATTTGTATTGTGTATTTTTTGATTAATATAATCTCTAGAAACAAAAGTTAGAATCTTACACACAGGGTATATACTCTGTAAGAAAATAAAAGATATATCAAAAGCATTGACCATGTTAGCGAGACATTTGTGTGGTAATGGAAAGATTATGTGAGTTCTCTCTCAGGTGTTTACTGCCTAATCTCACAATTCAATCTAAGGCAATCCCAGCGAAGTGGCTATTGTGTTATTTGTGAGCGCTGAATCCATATACCCTCTTTGATTTTTCCATTTGATAAGGCTGATACGGGCAGCTCATTCCTGAGGAAATAAAATACAGTTGGTCTTACAGGGTTGGGGTGGGTGTGTGTGTGTGTATGTGGAGGGGGGGTAAATATTATCTTTCAAAGTTTCTTGGTCTGTTCTCTCTGAATTTCTGGTTTAATTGGTTGCCTCACATGCCCTTTAGGAGAACATTACAGAGGGCTAATAATGCTAAAATCTACATCTGCCTATAAAATGCTACCCATTTTTAACACTAATGAAGTCAATAGTGTCTCTGCGGGTGTGAAACAGTGAGTGTGCACATGAAATGTGGATTAGGTTCGGGTGCAGTGGTGTGGCACGCAGTGGATTGCCCTTTCTCAGAATAGAGTCATATGGAGGTTATTTGTGTCTAATTGGTGTGGTGGAATGATAATGACTTGACTGAAATGCCCTTTTAAACATCGTGAGCTCACATGTAGCTTCTCCATTGCCACGGCGCGCCCTGACTTATGGACCGCGTGGACGCACTTCAGTACTATAATGTGGGAACTTCTACAATAATTGCATTATGTATTGCAGCTGTCTCCAATTAGGTCCAGCTACATTCTGATGAATGCAGAATTTTGAAGTCGGACATAATGCAACTGGTTGCAACATTTGACCGAATAACAGTAGGCCAAGAAATGGTCTTAACGAGGGTGTCACAATGGTTAATATTTCTACTTACAGAGAGACATTGGAAGCCAAGATATCAGCTTATTGGCTTGTTACTGTCTGTGTTTAACTCCAATCAAATCCAAAAGTTGCTCAATCCAGTACCTGTCCTGTTACCTCATCACTGGTATCTGCTCATCTATTCCATGCACATGCGGCAGCCCATCACAAGCGGGGGAGCAGATTGTACAGAAAAAATACTTTGCTTTCCCCTCTGCCCAGTGGAAAACAGCGCTGTCATGTGCCCATCCACGCTCATCTCCACGCTCAGCTTGCTCGCCCGCCTTTATTCAAAGTGACAGTAGCAGGGCTGGGGACCCTCTCCTCTGGCACCCGGGCTCCAGGCCTGCCCGTGCATCTCTGTAGCAGCACATTAATTCTAATAAAGAGCTGCTTTAGCGCATGAGAGTCCCACACGGGGGTGGGGCTGCAGTGCAGGGGTAGGGGAAAAGTGGTATAAATACACACTTTAATGAAGGGAGGACATGGGCGCAGGTGGCACGGCTGGGCAGGTGGCACCTCATGCCCTCAGGCTCCTGGGCGACACCGCTGTTGCAGCGTGCCCCGCTCTGGGGGGTTGAAGTGGTGAAGATTGCATTTTAATTACCAACCACTTCTTCTTCGTCCTTTACAGGGGTCACAGCCTGAGTGTGCCTTTTGGAGTTAAATTTACAGTGAAGGTAAAGTTTGTGAATGGTTACAGGAATTAATCTATAGACAAACAGTGTGTTCTGTGGGGCCTTTAAATAAGGATTTAAAATTAAACAAACATATGTTTATATATTAACCAGCCTTTGATGACTAATTAACCATTGATTTAAAATAGAATTTGCAATTGATTAGACTTCTGTAATTTGTTATGTGAAAACCAGTAATCTGAAACCACAATAACCAGCAGGGAATAATGCAGGGTGGGACCTAATTTTATTAATCAAGATCTGATTGGCTCAAGGTGGTGGTTGAACATCAGGCTAGAATATTATTGGTTAATATTATTTTTCACCAACTGTGCAGCTTAGATTACATCAGAAGGAGAAGTAAAAGCAAAAATGTAGTTTCAAAAGGCATAGAAAAAGATGTCATGATAAAAAACAAGATTATCTCACTAATATAGTTAGTCCATAGACATTTAATAAATATAAGTGACTAGATTTCATAATGTTTTTAATTCTGACAGTTTCAGTTTGCAAGTCATATACTAAATGAACAGAAGATAATAATGAATCTTACTCAGTGACATTGGTTCTGGACTGTGGCTATGTCAAGTTTTAAAACAGCCATGTTGCTACTGCAGGGCTAAATGTACCTGCATTTTATCAGTGTCAAAGTTGTTATAGTCAGGAAATTACATCCATAGTATGATTTGAGAGAGAAAAAGCTGTTTTGGACTGTGACAAGCAGCAGTCTCAGTGTGATTCCTAAGTTATCCTCCGATTGCGGGGGAAGTTGACATATTTACAGCCTGCCTTCCTCAGTCACTGAATCATGTGTATGTCCAGGGTATTTCCATGGGGGAAAGGTGGAAATGTACAGCTTCACTCATGTATTAAACCACCCTGGAGGCCCATTCATTAACCATCACTTAAAGCTGGAGGTCCACACCTGGTTTTCTTCTCTCATTCCTTCACACTTTCTCTCTCTTTTTCCTCTCTTTCTCTCTTGGGGTAAGCCATCCCTCTCTCCTCCCAGCGCTAACTCAAAACTCCTGACATTTTAAATGTTTCTTTTCTGGGGTTCGGGTTTCGAGCGTATGAAGTGACCTTGGTAGGAGATAGTTTATGGATTTGACCTGGAAGTCCCCTCGACAAGCTTGGCTCCTGGTTCGACAAGGTGATGGAAGGAAAAAGTGGTGAAAAGTAGGAGAAAAGGAACATGTGGGTTAGGGGGAAGGGTGGTGCGTGTATGGGGGGTGTCTGTAAGCATGGGACAGGTGAGGCTACATCCCCTTTTCCTCTGTCCCATTGGGGAGGAGACATTTCAGCACGCCAGCACAGATGTTGTTGCATTGTCTGGAGCTCCAGCCCAACGGGGAGCAAGTTCTCATTAGCTATTGTCTTCCACTCACCACGAATCCCCGTGATTAATGCAGCAGTCGCTGGTACGTTGGTTGCAAGAGGGGCTTGTGTTACTTTCTCTGCTCAAAAAAGAATGTTCCTCAACAAGTCTAGTTCGGTTCAACACACTTCTACCCTTTTCGCCGAGTGCATATTTTATCATGTTAACGTGTCTGTGGGTTAATAATCTACAACATTCAAACTCACTCCTGTCTGTCAGCACGCCATATATGAGCTCCCATCATCCACACTGTATTTGTCATAAAAGCGTACCTTAATGGTGAAATCATTGGCGTGTGTGGAATAAAGGAAGTCATTGATGTTTTATGAAGATTAACCATCATCTAGAGCAGAAAGCGTGCTGTCAGGCAAGGCCACGCCTGAGGAATTCTCCTGACATATAATGTACCGTACCATGAAACAATCCCATGATTCCCTAGGCCCTAAACCTGGAGTCGACACAATCTGGAACCACCGTGTTCTTACAGTACATGTATCCACAAGGAATATGGTAGGAGATTTTCCACTTTCATTTACTCACTCCAAGAGACACAAAGACCACAATATTGTTCCTATAATCCTTTCTTCCTAGCGTTTTATCCCCGATCGGGGCTGTGAACACATTGCAGTGCCCGAGGGCGGTAGCATGGGCAACCTGTGCTCTTCTCACATGAGTGAGCGGCGAGCGGTCCAGGGATTCGAGCTGGCATGCTCAGCCAGACAGGTGTATGATGGGAAGATGTGGGCTGTGAAGGGTGAATTTTCTTACGTGGAGGTAATGTTGCTTTTGGAGCTGGTCTTGCTGTTTTGGACCTTACTCAAGTTGTTTATTCCTTTTTTGTTGCATAATATAAACATCCTTATATAATCTTGAAAAACTACATACTGTATGACTAAAATAGATCAAACCTCAATATTTGCCATCTCTTCTATCTTCAGAATCTAACAGATATATTAATTTCTTTGTGTCAAAAGTACACAATAATTGTGCCTGTTGTATAAAGGTTTGTGAAGTGCAACCAATTTGGTCCGAGTATGTCATTTCTCAGGTTTCTGTTTAAAAAAGCTAACAATAAAAAACTGTAAATATTCTTGATGAAGCCCTGAGTGTATGTCAACAGATATTACCCCATTCCTTTCTTAATAACCTAACTTCACAACCCAAACTCAAATAGAATAAATGGCTCAGCTCTCCATTAAACAGAAACAATATCCTGCTGTCCACAGATGTCTGGCTCTTAATAATGGAGTGTAAAAAGCTGAGTTAGTCTCACTCTACACATTGGAATAAAGAAATGACACAGACTCCCTTAGGAGTCACTAAGCCATTGGACATAAATCTCAAACAGTCTTGCTCTTGAAGGCTGGACCTTAGGTTACCATAAGAGACCATGCTAGTGGTTATTAAGTGAAAGTTTCCAATCGATAGCCAGAGAGGTGTAATCAGGGTGGGTTTAATTGCACTGGGAGACAACATTTATTCAGGTTATTGCCTTGGCTGTCTAGGGAGGGTTCATTTTCGCTTGGCGCCTATTCCTCTACTGCTCATGAACCCATTGGACGAGAGCGGAGAAATGGATAAGAATGACCCTGACCTTTGACCCCCTCACCTTTTTAGTGTGAGGTCACTCCACTGAAATAGATTTTTAACTCAATGCATTAAAAATATAGCTATAGCAGACTGATTGCATGCACAATAAAGAAAGAGTACAAAAAGACTATTTTATGGGCCTTGTCTTATCCAAAAAGATGAGTCCCTGAAGTATATTAAAACTCCTTGTTTTTACCAGTGCATGTTGAGCCCTGGAAGTGGAAATCTAAGCTGTCTGACTCATAGGAGAGTTAAAAATTGTCAGGTCAGTGCATGTAGACCGACATTAGTTTATTAAGCAATATTATGGCTGTTGCTGTTAATTAAAGTAATTTATTTTTTTACTTTTAATTTGACATGGCATCTTAAAAATACATTTGCGTTTAGCTAGAACACATACACACCCAACTGGTACTAACTGAGGTAGGGTTTTAGTTTACCCCAGACAGCCGGTCAAATTCAGTTGCAAAATAAACAGCTTTTGAATGTAGGCCAGTGATAGACCGTTCAATCATACAGAAGTTAATCAAGCAATATATTGACTTCTAAAGCCAATTTTTTGTAGTGTCTGTTCGATGCTTTCAACTGTCACAATAGCATCACATCTTTGCACAATATTTATTTATTTATTCAAGTAATCAATTTGGATTTTCAAATCAATCAACAGCTCTAAAAAAGATTTTCAACACAACTATCCAAAACACATCAAAACAGAAAAACATCTCAGCTTTAATCCAGTCACTGCAGAAGACATCGCCTGCCACAGGAAAACTGTGCACCATACGGGACAGTCAGTTACACTGGGAGCAGTTTTTTGGAGAGGAGTTGACTTGGCCCCGTCTCCCCTGTAAAGGCTGCGGGCTATTAATTTCTAGCTCCATGTGCTGCCTGATCACCAAAAAATTCCACGGGGCGACTTATTGCGGGGCAATTTAGTGCCACCAAATGACACTGATGTGAATGGATGGCTGGTGTCGCGTCAAATCTGCTAGATGTCAGTAAATTGGAACATATGTTGCTTAAACTATAACATCAGGATAATTCTCCCTTTTAAGACGGCTCATAAAACGGCAATTTACGAGCTCAAATTTGAGGTGATGATAACATAGATAATTTTTAATGGAAGGTTAATGTGGGAATCAAAAGATAAAATCCGAAGCCTTTGGCCTTCCGTAGGAAAGCTGTCTACTGTATGGCCACAAAAAAAAAGAGAAAAAATGTCGTATTTTATGCATCGTGGGGTGTTCCCCTTTCATTACATTTTATAGCTTAAGGCATAAAAATATACTGAATATTTTCATGGATAATAAAATGTTAGATCCAAGCATGACAGAGAGAGAGAGATAGACAGAGAGTGAGAGAGTAGCCTAGGCAAATTGATGCATATGAAGAACTTGTGCCCAAACTATTCCCCATCACCCAGGATTTAAGATCCCTCTGGAGTCCTGGAATTATGCTGAGGCTCCTGGTTGCTTCTTTTCCCAGTGGTTCTCTCTCAGGGCCCAGACCTGAACAGTTGGCAGTCGGCCGTCCGTGTTATTCCCAATGCTGCTCGTTCCTAAATAGGCCACATCAGAGAAAACATGACTTTTCACTATTTTAATAAATGGAATCCTGTCTGCTTCATTATTAATAGCTTCTGCGCATACGTTTCAGATTCGGTTTGCGCAAAGCTTCATGAGTAATTTATATTCACACGCACGTGTGAGACTCCGGCCTCCAGTGTATGCACGCCTGTTGTCTTCACTACTGTCAGATATGTGTAGCAAGATAAAATTTTAATGTTTACCAGGGCATCCCTGACCTTTCTAATGCACCTGGTTATTCTTAAAATCAACCTAGCGCTGAGAAACGATTAATCAATGTACAGTGACCCTATTCAAACACAACACAACAATCTGCACTGAGAAATTATCTTGTGCTTATCTAAAATGAATGATCATGTAGATTTGCTCATGCACTAATAAATACAAATAAGGCAGATTTACATGAATACGGTACGAAATTGGGTCTGGAATCCTCATAAAATGAAAAATGTTTACTGTTAAATCTCAGGAGGTCAAACTAAATATTATATGTATTTTTATATTATATATTATTTGTATTTTATGTATATTTATTTTGTACATATTCAACAAGGTTTGTTATTAACATTGTTTGGGCAGCACAGATTTAAACCCTGAGTTTATTATTTTCTAGAAAATAAACATCAGAATTTAACCCAAAATATTATTCGAACACAAATACGACGTTTGTACCCTAGTTATGAAATGTGCAACAAACAGTCATTGCAAACAGTTCTTGAGTGACATGATCTACAGTAAGATGAAGCAAAAACGGTTGGTGATACTGTGTTCTTTGGCCTACTTCTGTAGCCATTACTCCACAGACCTCCAGGCAGAGAGAGGAGCTCGACCTGGGGGGCCACAAACACGGAGGTACTGCTGGTCTCTCAAATTCATTTAAAATAAATAAAAGAATGAGTAGTGGATAACAAAATAAAAGTCACCTTACCTGAAGAAACCACAAATGAAGTGGATTTCAGTGTGGCTATGTATGCTAAATGTACATAACTGTAAACTTTTAATTCTATATGTTTAATTCTGTACCGGTACACACTCGAACTTGAATCTTTTAGTGTTTCCTGGCACACCTGGCAACAGTGCACATTTCTGATGTGTTCTGTATGTCACACTGATTTCAACTTTTCTAAATCAAACTGATGATCTGAATCAGGTATCTTACTAAACAAAATGTGTTTGTTTAGTAATGCATTAAAATGTGTATACTGTTGCTTAACACAGAACAAAATAAAAGCCCTAGTGCCTTACAATTGGTTCTGGTGGGCAGCCACCGATACCCCATGGTCATATTTAGCTTTATCACCCTGACACTGGACCCAAAGAAAAGAGGCATTTAGTCAACGATGGCTGAGATATGAAGACTTGAATATTGCATGACCTACAAGGAGAAGGCAAAGACAATGTGAACGAGAGAGAAAGGAGGGGTGGATGGATGGGAAGGAGCTTTAGCGTGGGGGCTGAGGAGAAAGAAAAAGAGGTGGAGGAAGATTGGGAACAGATGGTCGTGGCCCCCGTCTCTTCAGCACAACAGACGGGGGCCGCAAGATGGCGAGAGCACTCGCAAGAGTCAGCTGCGTTCTGGGAGAATATGTGACGCCTAGCAGGCAGCTTCGTTTTAATAACCGTCCAAAAAAATGGTTAATCAGTGAGGACATAAAGAATCAATCCTCACGATAATTTCTGAACGTATGCGTCTGTATAAGATGTTCTCACTCATAGTTCTGAAGTGACATCTTCAAAGGGTGAAGACAAATGATGTCGCACTACAGGCAGCAAAGGTTTCCTTTGAAAGTCAAACAGTTGAAGCTGCTGTGAGGGACCTCTTACCAACTGATGTGTTCAAATACAGAGCGCTGGATGATACTTTGAGCTCCAACAGCTAATTTATGTATCATGCCAGAAACTTATGGCATACACAGAAATTTCAATTCCAAGACAACTACTTTATAGTCAGAGGTCGTAGATATCAAGGCGGAACATCACACGAGCGAATTGGAAAACTAACTAAACTAAAATCTGTAACTAAAATCTGATTGGTTAACAGGAATTTTAAGTGTCATTTTGTAGCCCATTTATATGCCTGCATGTAATCATGTTGAGCTTTTTTTCAGCACTTTGAAGAATGACTGGTCAAAAAGACCAAAACCTTTCCATTGCATCATCATGTTTTAATTAAACACCATTATGATACACCAATCGCTTACATAAATTGCCTGTACAGAAATGGTTGAATATTAAAAAAAAAAACTCCTGAAAACGTTTTGATAAATTAGCCTCTGGTGTTGCTAACGTTCAATCCATATATTACGTCTCACTGATAAAAAAAGAACAGTCAGTGCAAGTACTAATTGAGGTTTAATTAGTATGTTAATATATTCACGGTGTCTGGATGAGGAAGAAGGAGAGAGAGGAAAGATGGATGAGGTAAAGAGGTACAAGTTGCCTTTTCAACATGCATTTCCCTTCATCATTCTTTCTTTCTATCTCTGTCAGTCTGTGGTTTCCTCTTTCAACCACAAACACCTTTCCTTTCACAGCCAATCACATCTGCTGCCTCAACACTTAATAGATTAATATATACTAATGTAAATCAACCAGCAGGCCAGTAGAAGCATATGGAGATTTCTCAATTCTCAAATGGAGACCTTTTATATTCAAGGGTCCTGCTAGTTGGCGTAATCAATGACGGCATCTAAGTGGTACTCTCTCTCTCGCTCTCTCTCTCTCTCTTTCTTTCTCTCTCTCTATTGCTATGCTCTTTGCAAAGGGCAAAGGACCAGGAGCAGACGTGAGAGAATCATGCATCTTTGGGAATAAAAATTAATAAAATCATAGGATGTCAAAGTGTGCAGGAAAAATGGTGCCCGCTAATGGATTTTCAAACGAAAACAGCTTTTATGCAATCAATCTTTTGGTGCTGGGACCAATTATTTAAGTAATTGTTCATTGCAAATGCTACATGAATTTGCCCATTTGACGTCATTTCAAGTAAACATCTTTTTCTGTCATAAGGGCTGTGAGAGGTCTCTAATTAACTCCTTAGTGGCCAGACCTCTCTCTGCCTTCTATATAGTAAATCTTTCGATTCATCTAATATAATCCATTCACTTTATATCACATTGTCAGCTCAATGCAGAATGTTTAACCTGTTGTAGGAATGTCAAGTTTATGAAAAGTAAAGTTACAGAATAATGTTTCATCAGTGTGAGCCACATTCATTGGTTTCTTTACAGTCAAAGCTTTGAGTCTAAAGTTATAAAGAATAAATTGTATTATGTCTTATGTCTATTGTATTATGTATTAAAGCTGCAATTCATAACTTTTGCCTCTATATCGCCATCTCTGCTCGAAACATAAAATTGCAAGTTGCTTTCAGTTATTTTCTTAACATGGATGATAAGTTAAAATTCTAAACAACTGTTGTAGGAATAAGCTACAGGCATTCCAGCATTCCAGCACCCACATGCGATTTAGTAGCTGGATGTTCTTTTTCCCATTTACAGACGTGACAAAACCACAAGTCAAAGTGACATTTTCCAGGAAATCAGATCCGGCAGCTCAAATTATAAGTCTTTAATAAGTCTATAAACAGTAAGTTTATATTATTATAAATTTACTGTTTATACTGAGACAGTTCTAAACACTGATCTGTTACAGTATGTACTTGCTAAATAACTGATTTTTGTTCATTATTAAACAAAAAAGTTACAGATTGAAGCTTTAAATTTATATCATCATTATATGAAAATGTAATATATGGCTCAGCCGTAGTGTGTGTATGTGTGTGGTTTGTTTCGTTTTTGTTTTGTCTGTTCTCAGCTGCTGTCAGCCTCCAAGGTAACCTTACGTTTAACTGTTGTGCGGCGCTGCCTCCGCCAGATGTTTGTGTTTTGAGGATGGAGGGGGATGAAGAAACAGATGTCTGTACAGATAAGAAATAAGAAAATCTGTGCTTTAATTTCCCATAAGTTGTTCGATGTAAAGTGCATCTCACTCCGCAGAAAATCAACCATTCCGCACATCACTGCTATGGTAACGCAACCTGTTGGATCACATTGTTTGGCTGGATGCACAACTGACCAGAGAGGTAAATTTACATGGCTCTGTCTCATTTCATTGCTAGTTCCCTATGTTGTTAGCATATCTTAAATACAAATTCCAGCAACAGGCAGGGCCAAGATCCACTAAACGTTATGACACTGACTCAATTATGTGCAACATGATTACAAAGTCATGCATTAAAACAAAGATGGTGAAACAATTAGTGGCTTATCATGTGGCCATTCTGAAATATACATAATATTTTAGTTTTTTAATTATGCAAAACAAATTATGTACAAATTATGTGTAATATAAAATTGCATTTTATAAAACATGCAAGACATGTTAGAGTTTGGCATTCAGACAAATATAATGAAGTAGATCTAGTTTTAAATACTAGAACTACTTCCTTGTCAACTTTGTGGTGTAAAGACGGCTGAATTCGGCTGAAGTTCCTAAATCCACCTAAAAGTTGTTTACGCTCAAAGAGCCGTTACTATGGCAACCTGCTTAAACCGGGCATGGGATAAGGATCCAGAAACAGGGCCCCAGGAGAGTCGTTAGGCATCTGTGTCCCGCCACACCCCACACCACATTTCCCGCTCCCCTCAGACCTCAGCTGGGGAGGAGCAAGCACACAGACAACGCTTAGCTAACAAATTGCCATGTGTCTCCCCCTCTACAACGGCCATCACCTTCTGACTGGGTTAATCAAACATCCGTTCACTGGCTCCCTCGCAGCTCACTGACCAGCAATTTCTTTACGACCGAGAATGGACGGGTTGCCGCTCCATCCAGTGACAATTTCGGGGCTGACGCCCGCTTTTAGCCGGGTGTTCACACTCAAGAAAAGCCAAATCAATTGTACTGCTCTGTTACAATCACGTTGTCTCAGTCAAGCTCCGGTGCTCATGGAGCTAGACCTCCACGGCATAATTCCCTCATGAAGTGTGTCGTGCTACATGAGGGAGGGCAGAGAAGAGGCCTGTCGGTGGCAAGGTTCATCAGAGCGCTCTGATTAGACATTTGCAGGTATCTGCGAGGGGCCCTCATGCTCCACTGGGTCTCAATGCACCTTCCCTTCTCAATATGTTCCAATCAAGACGCTTTTCTTTTCTCCGACTCTCCGCCTTTCTGAACAGCGGACAGATAAGAGCCAAACCGGCGCGTTCACCGCGTGAACGATTCCATTTAACTAATGCAATGAAGAGCAACAAAGGATCAAGTGTCCTGAGCAGTGGTAAAAATAGGCTTGTTGAAATGGATGATGATGACCATTCAAAAGCCGCTATCTTCCATTGCTGTCATACAGGAGCGTGTGGAGAGTCGTTTTTCATTAACTCTGACAAGACTTTTTATGTGTATCCTCATTAAGGGGAATATGGATTCATTACCAGACGTGTCTTTTTGATGAAAGCCGACCTCCCATTGTTCTTAACGTCTATGCTACAGAGACGTAGCTCACGTGTCGACGCGAGCGCATAAAAAATTCCATCCTCCTGTGCATTAAAATATGTAACTTGGATTATTTTATTTGTTCGCTTTTCAAATTAAAATTTGTCTAAATCTTGATTTTATACATTGCCACTGTGGTTTCTATATGGTTAACTGCAATTTATACACTTTACTGATCAATGGCATATTAGTTTAGTTGATTCATTGCTGTGGGCATGACAACTGAGGTATGGTTTGATTCTGGCGACTGATATTTCTTCATGCAATTAAAAGTTTTTTTTTCTTTAAAATGCAGGCAATGCATTATTTGTTTTGCTGTTTATTAAAGTCTTACACATTTTAATTAGCTGTCATGCAAGTCTCCCAGGTTGTTCGTTGTAGAGTGAGAATTAGTTTCTATTTAATGATCAGGGCTTCATGGTTGTGTGGTTTATAAAGAACATCACTAAGTCATTTTTAATTGAGATGAGGTAATACTGTAGTCGCCGTAAACAAGTAATGAACTGTAGCGTGTCATCCTTGGAAATTTGAAAAGGCAAGCTAATTTTGCGCGACAGATTGTGAATGATTTGAATCTTCCCGTTGCCTCCAAACACCTTTACAAAAATGTGGTCAATGTCCAAAGAAATATGCCGGGGAAATTGCTACAAGCGGAGTTTAATTGAAAAAAGGGAAACATGGGCTAGGATATTTCAGGATATAATTAAAATGGTTACCATGAGTGCTAAAGTCGTGTTTACGATGCACAAAGAAAAGCCAGCATCAGACTACCTGGGAAAGAGCAAATTGTTCTCTCTGAGTTTATAAATGTTTAAAAATAGGGCATTTTAGCAGTGAAATTAAATGAGTTATTTCATAGATTAAGCATCGAGTACACACTCAGAAGCTGCATGAAAACAAAGCACACCTTTAAAATGTCTGTTATTTAGTATTTTGCTGAAAAATTATTTGCCTTTAGAGGTATTAAATGTATCTGTACAGGACAGTTTGACACTGGTATATAACTCTGTTTTGTGCCAACATTTAAAATTTACTGTGTAAGTTAATAAATGGCTTCAACACAAATCAGGGCCAAATAAAACATTCTTATAATATCACCTGGCAAGATCACATTTCCCAGATAAGCTTTAAAGTGACTATCTGCATGTAATCAAGAAAAGGGGGATTTTCTGTGCTAAACCCACAATGCACATGGGTGATATGTTATAAAAAAAAGCATCACAGTAGTTTAAAAGCAAATCCCTGACCACACCAGATAAATGGGGGTCTGCAAGACAATAACAGATCCATCACATCCCCCTGCTGATTTTTTTCAGCCTCATTGGCTGTAGTGTGTACATAAACCCTGCTTGAAACGTGCTGTCCATCAAGGAAACGGCGCATTATTTTCCTGCGATGCACTTCTGCTAACACGCTTCCATTCATTTTCAAAATCCCCCCTGTTTTTACGAGTCTCTGTCTGGCCTGAGAAAGTGCAATGATGGTGTTGACAAACCCTGCAGTTTTTACTGGATTATCATTATTCATTTTTAGACCTTAGAAACCATTTTATCTCGAGAGAGAAAGAGAGAGTACAGGAGGAACAACGCTTCCCATAATATTGTGCCTTTATTAAAAGAAACCAGTTTTCAGTCCTGTTCATGTTTTTCTTTTTACATTGTATTTTGGTTGTATATTGTAAAGAAAATATATATTTTTAAAAGTATTTCAGTAACTGGTTTTATCAACATTAAGATTTTAGGTTGAAATGTATATGAATGTATGAGGGAAAAATAGTAAATAGTCGTTATGTAGACACTAAGTTTTCCACTTTTTCAAATTTCAAACTTTTCCTTTCAGTAGTTAATTATTACAAATATTCCATGTAGGTTTACATTTAATATGAGCTCATAAAATCTGCATGCAAAAAAATCCAGCAAAATAAATAAAATATTTTATAAAAAGAGTAAAGCATTTTTCACTGCAGGATATGCCGAAAGTATTTCATATCAAGTACTTCAGTAAATAAAAATTTTATTTTGCTCATTAAGTTATCATTAAATTCAGTAAGACAGTTTTCCTGCTGACGATAATCCCTCTACTGATAAAGTAAAAGCCAAAGCATATGTAACCAAAGCAACTGTTCTTCATACAGGAAATCAACATGTTCTTAGTCTCTCACACACACACACACTTTATGAACCAAAACTGCCTTAACACCTCTTCAGTCCCCACCTAGTGGTTTAGGGGCTCTGCTGAGGCAGGCAGCCTTGTTTTAGAAACAGTTGATAAATAAATCAACGTGCACTAAGCACTGCTTCCACATGGCAATCACCCTCCTTCATTGCGTCTGCACCTCATCAATCATGCCATTGTCTGCCTGAAAGGCGAGCCTTGTAAATGTCATCTCCACTCAAACCCAAGGAGAGGAGAATCAGAATTCACCCACCGAAGAGGGTCTCTCTCTCTCTCTCTCTCTCTCACTCACACACACTCTCACACATTTTTTTAATTGAGTACTGTAATTAAAGTAAAAAACCCGGCTGGACTGCCTTTTGACAGGACAGATGAAGACCCCTTTTAATAGGGCTATGAAACATGTTTGTTAAAAGGGATGAGGCAATATGTGGGCATATGATTGGTTGCCCTTCTGTGTCATAGTTTTCATTTATGATTAAAACCGAGGAAAATGGGGTCCTTGTGTTCAATTACACGAAAACTCGAAAGATTTTGCAAGGGGATTACGAGCGTAATTGTTTTTATCTATAATGATAATCAATAAAAATGTTGTATTATAGCTTGGCACTACTACATAGAAAATAATGGTTTTAATCTTTGTAAGATCTCAGTTTATATCCTAGACAGCAATGCAATGAAATGGAGATGCAATGAAGATTTGCGTTTATCTCCTGGTTCTCAGAGAATTTTCTACTATTAAAGACACCCTAGTATTTCAGACGTGACTTCTCAGAAGTTTCAGACGAGATCTCAATAATATCTCCAACTTCATAGATATTAATAACTCACAATGTAAACGTCTGAGAACAACGTTGATGCATTAATAAAACTTAAATAAGAACTCATCTCCTGAAATGTGAAAGAACAACCTTTAATCAATAAAAAGTCCTCTGGATGGTTCTTATTGATTTTATAAATACTGTGTCAATGAGTCTATAAGCTAATGTGTAGCTACATTTGTGGGGCCTGTATTCTGTACAATTAAAAAAAGATAATCCACATTGCTGAATAAAAAAGACTGCAAAGATATAGCACCTTGATCATTAGTGGAAGAAAACAGAAAATCATTTGACTTTCCTTACTCGTGACATTTCACAGAGGATCATTATCATCAACATGTTATATTAATCCACAAACTCACCAACACGTATTAGTGGTGCTCCCGTGTTGGGGTACCATAAGAGAGGTGGGTGACCCTAGAGAGGTGAACCGTGGGACCTCGCGTGCCGGATCAATAGGACAGGAATGCCAAAATAAATCATGATGTTCAGCTGCTGTCTTTCAAACACGTCACCCAATGGGTTTTATGACGGTGCTCAGCGTTATTGCAATCTTCTGATAGCTGCAGCTAATTTATCGGATTGCCAGGACATGTTGCGCTTGACACCCGTAACATCATGTCCGCTCTGCAAAACTCTCCTAAATAGCAGGAAAGCGCTTAAAGTGATTTACTGAGTCTGTCAATAACGCCGGTGCTCGTCACAGCCGCATTTCAGAAAACTGAAGTCATCTAAACATTTCAGCATAATAATGCGTCCATAGGGAACGCAGTCAGATAACAAGGGAAAAGCAATGCTAGAAATCCATCAGGAACCTTTTTTTCACTTCGGATCACTTGATGGTTTCTTTGCACGGGCTCTAGATGTGAAATAAAAGGCAGGCGAGCGATACGGCGCTGCTAGCGGCGGGGCAGACCCCATCAAACGCGAGAGCGGCAAACACGCTGAATGAACACGTCAGCTACCTTTTGGCTTTTTTAAATGAAACGGCATAAAGGGCTCCCCTGCCACTCCGGTGCGCTGGCAGCCGCCACCAATTGCGTTGGAAAATCTATTTTGGAGTGAACAGTAACCCCCCCACCAACCCCCCATTTCTGGACCTCTTCTTTCCCTTCAAATCAAAAAGAAGAAAAGAGCGACTGCTGGACTGACATCAATCAAAGCCGGGACGCGCTGGCGGCCGAGAACAGAAAAGAACGGGGTCTAGAGTTCACAGGTTAAATCATGCAATGGAGGAAGGGGGTTTTGGAAGGAGGGGAAAGAGGAGGGAGGTGGTGGGCAGAGGGAAATCGGGCAGCTTGTGCTGACTTCCGATATCTCCACATTGTAAAAAGTGCAGAGGAGAGAGAGGGAGAGAGAGAGAGAGAGAGAGAGAGAGAGGTAGCCGTTCTGTATTCGCCTGCCCTCATTAATCTTCATGCCATCTTCTTTACCTAGTCATGTAGAACGGCTCGATAGAGGGCCGTATAATGGGGAAGGCCCAATGCCAATTACTAGGTTAACATAGTGTTCAGCCCCACTGCAACAAAGGAATGAGATCTTGGAGGATATCTGGGGTGCTGGGGAGCAATGCATAGCAGTATGAAAAGAAAAAAGGAAAAAAGAGGTTGACACAAAACAGGACATTACCTCCATTTAGGTGATAACTAAACAATACTAACACTGAACAATTTGGGCTATGGTGATGTCATCGTCATTGGTTATCCACATTAAATATAATGTATATCCTTTTTAATGTTTAAAATTGTCTTATCATAGTTTAATACGCAAAGACTGTAGCCATGTGTAGGTTCACGTTTTTTCCAAAAACTATTAATACTGATTCTGTGGTGGGTTTTGTGTTTTATTAAACACAGCAACTTTGCAACCTCTTGTCTTGTGTGTACATGTATGGGGGTGTTGTTTGGAAAAGTTGTTTAAAAACAGTGACTTTTTTTTATAATTTCACATTAAATATTAAACTCTATATTAAACTCCACCAAAACAAAAATGTCAGCCATCAACATGCAGATGCTCTAAGAGAGAGAATTATTGTAATCCAAAGTGGCATTTGTGTAATGCATCTGTGTGCTCTCTCTCTCTCTCTCTCTCTCTCTCACTATGTGACTCTCTTGTTGTTAGTATTGTAAATATTTGCTTTGGTTTCATGTTGTTTAGGGTTTTTTTCCAAAATTGAATGGTCTGAGCTTTACATACATTTTATAGCTCAATACACTTACTTTATGTGAACATATAGAATATATATGTAGAGAGACATATAAAGGGATGTAAATGATGTATAGAGATGTATAGAACATTTACAATATAAATTTACATACGCATGCACACACACACACACACACACACACACACACATACACACACACACACACACACACACACATTTACTTACATACATACACAAAACAAAGTATATACGCAATAGGACGTGTATTCAATATAATAATATACACATTAAATTCACCCTCTCTAGACAAAGATCAGGCAATAACAAGCTCTTGACAGCAAAAGCCGGCGAGAGGAAACAGCTTTACATTTGGTCGGTTGTGAGCGAGGTTGCCAGATAAGCTGCATTTTTGTCTGAAATGATAAGGCCAAGAAAGCAAACATATTACAGGCCTCGAAATTCTGTATCTATCGCTTCCCAATACCCCACGTCCAATAATTCATTCATTTGTAGCGCGTGGGGATGCGGCTCCCACACTACAGCTGCTCTGTACATACATCGCACTGATAACAGATCTGAAGGCAGAATTGGTAATACAGAGTGAATGGAACACTGTTAGAGTTGATTAAATGAATCTGACTGCTAGAATAGAAGAGGGAAGAGAGAGAGAAAGGGAGAGCGAGAGAGAGGATGATATGCAGAATTTCATATGACATGTGGCAGCTGCGGTAGAGAGCTGTTAGAGAAGAGGCCGACCCTTGTGACCTCTGTGTCATAGATAACGGAACGCCCGCAACATCCAAATGCATCATTACAGGCTTGAATAGCATAATGATTGATCTGTTTCAGGTGATTCGCTGTAACGGTCACAATTTGGGCCACAGATGTCGAGAAAGGCATATATGATGTAAACGTGTGATTCAGACAAAAGCTGAGTTGAATATCTTAAATCAGTCGCAAAACATTGTTTTCATGATGTAAAAACTGTAAATAGGTTGTGCTTGACACTACAAAATGAAATAAATAAGGGCTAGTGTACAGTTATCCAGTCATAAACATACACCCCAGCAGGGCAATCATAAGGCAAAGCAGAGAATTCTGCAATTGACCAATCAAAATCAAGCATTCTAGAAAGCCATATAATAATGTTAAACTACTGATCTTGAAGCACAGATGTTATAAAATTTCATAGTTAGAGGGCTGACAGACTTGTTCTAATTCAGGATTTAACACAAATCCACATAAATGAGGAATGGCTTAAATACAGTTTGACCTTAAAAGGTACATAATACTACATAAGAAATCATTGTTGGTTTAGGAAAAAGAGAGAGAGAGAGAAAGAGAGAGGGATAGATGGAACAGTCATGGCCTTTATTGGGATCACTCATGATTAGCTGCCGTTTAAAATGGGTGTGAAGTGTCATTCAATTACAAATGCCAGAGCAGGTAGGGATCACTGCAAATATCAGGAACACTGTCTGGAATTAATGTAATGAGATGTGCTGGGCTCCCCTATTAATAACAATCACATAGATTCATATATCCTGTGGTTATGATATGAGCTACTATGTCTGTTTATAGCCAGGCTAATCTGGCAAGGCTACATTAATAAAATGTTATGCTATTATTTAAAAAAGGTAAATTATAAATCATACACATCATTAGTTTCTGATTTTCAACATCTAGGAAATATTTTGTCATTTGTTCATTTCAAGATTCCATCTATTTTAGCGAAGAATAAATATATATTTCACACAGTGTTTCCACGTTTTGAAATTCTAATTCAAGCGTGGCGATACGTTCTCCGTTTTCATCTTCTCACCAGTCTACCATTCCATTACAGAAAAACACCAGGAGCAAAAGGTTACCTTTCTGCAGAAACATGTAAACAGTAAAAGGTCATCAAACAGGGCCGCAGTGACCAAGCAATGTACAAAAATAAAGGTTGTGAGAAAAAGTAGCTGGATCTTTCAAAAGCACCTGCTGTCGAAAGGCACGCAGAAGGAGGCAGAGAGCACATGCTTTCTTCCATATGTACCTCCATAACTCTCCTAAAACTCAATTGAGTAAATTAGAATGGCGAGCATATATCAATGTGTAGGATTAACCTTGTTTACCACTGGGCCTCACGGCCGTGCTGTTATTTCATTGCAATGTAACAACACTCAAAAACAGTTGCCTCCCCACTTTTGGTTGTTTACAGTCAGATCAGGGCTAAAAAAAGGGGTTTGTAAAATATATCCATCCATCCATTTTCCAAACCCGCTTGTACTTTTCAGGGTCACAAGGGGTTGTAGAGTATCCCACCATCTCGGGCCGTAGGCAGGGTACACATTAACTATATGGACAGTTTATTGCAGGACAAACACTCACACACACACACACACATTAACACACACTCACACAGCTAAGGGCAATTTTATTATGTAAAATATATGTATATCATAAAATATGTTTTACAATGCCCACTGATGCTGACATTACCATAGCTGACATACTGCAAAATTAAATATTAAACACAAAACGGTCATAATATCAAAAACTTTCTGCCATATATTAAAGCATGAATTCTCAACACGTGACATGTACTGCTAACATATCAGTGGCTCTCTGGGATTAACTCAGCGGCAACAAAATAATTGAATACTGTCTCTTTAAAATGACGCTACTGACATGGATTAGAGCAATAGAAACAATTGTAGAATATAAACCAGAGATGACACTTAAAATGGCTGCTGATTTATCGCCATAGTGAGTTTGGTACTGGGCTTCCATGTATATTAGTGCAACAAATCTGGGTCCATTTAGCAAGGAGATGCTCATACATACATCACCAGTTTCAGCTCCAAGCCAAGGTCAAAACTCATTGCATCAATCTTTTGTAGCAGAGGCTAGTCCACACAAGGGCAGGTTTGTAACTGTCGTCACGGTAATAGAATCTTTTTTCCTCTGCTTCATCTTTTCTCTTATCATGTGAAATATATATTCAGCTTCTCCTCTTTCTCTCATTCTCTTCCACTGCGTTTTTTTATCTTTAAAACATTGGGTGAACCTCATTCTTTTTCTGTGGACACATGCTCTGAGGATCATAGATTTTTAACACTTTCCTTTCTGGCTCTGTCAGGGGGCCTTCAGAAAGAAAACAACCCTTGTATTAAAAGCCTTGACCCAGCTTTTCTTATGAATGTATTGAAAATGACATTTGTCTATATGTTGTCTGTGTGTATGTATAAGGAACAAGGGGGGTTCATAACTATAAGCATTTGAACAGTCTAGTTACTCAAATACCTATTTTCTAGCAGTGGATTTTTATGTTGTATGTTGGTACACATACAAAACTGTTTTGATTAAAATGTTAGTTTTTTTGTTAATTCTATAATTTAAGCAAATATGTCAAAATTTGGCTATTTGCTAAACAAATGAACATGACAAGGCAGAAGTGAATAATACACTTAGTGCAGAACTGTGTTGTAAAAACAAGAGTATTTTTGCTAAATGTCAGGTTAAGGCAAGTTATCAACATTTGTGTTTATTTAATCCAATTTAAGTACAATTTTGGCTGGTCAAAATGGTTTGATTTTTTTTGTACATTACTTTTTATTTTTACCCTGTTTTATAAATTGTTTAGTGTTTCATAATTGTATTACTGTAAAACTGCCAAACTTCTGTCTGCTTAACAGTAGAGTCCTAATGCAAAATGTGAGTAACATTCATTTATTTTTCCTACAGCATCTGCATTACTGACTGTCACATCCTCTCCACTCAAGGGTCTGAAACCCTTCAGATGAATTTGGTTTAAACAGTTGTGCTGTGTCAATGTTTGCTATTGTGATTACTCATGCAAAATGTGTTATGCATTATGTAAGATTAATACTAAAATCAATCATCTACAGAGCACTTAACTTTTACCAGAGAGAATGAGAGCGAGAGAGTGAGAGAGAGAGATAGAGAGAGAGAGAGAGAGGGAGGAAGAGAGGACAAGCAAATAAATATATAAACATAAATGGCCCCCCTTTTAATTCATGAACTTGACCTGCTTTTCCTTGATGCCAATTTCCATTTGATCTATAAAAATATGCTTGAGTGACATTATGTGACGGCATCTTAATCACTATAGGAGTAAATAAGAATAATTTATGCTGCTTGATGGTGGGCAGAGGGCTATAAATCAGCGCTGTGTCACATATAACTCCAGGTGCATTGATGAGGTGGAGGGGCCACACACAGCAGATTGGGCTGTATAGAGTGGACAGGCAGGAAGCAGTGACACAGCCACCACCTTTCCCAGCATGCACCAGAGCATTAAAGCCTGATAATGAAGAATGAACTATGTTTAGTATAGTTTGTTATAGGACATGCTGAACTATTAATTGATCATTTGATACAAACAAGATGTATTATTAATAATTCGCATTAACAAAAAAATGGACTTTAAAATGCACAGAATGTTTTTTCTTTAAATGCAGCTTAGCTGGTCAGCAGGTCTGATAGATAGGTCTGATATTCGTATTGAATAAATTAATAAACTCTCATTTCCTGTGCAGTAATTAATAAATCATATCACATTCCCAGCCTCAGTTACTCCTTAGGGGCTGCACATTGCTGCATAGATTTTTCCTTTAGGCCTGCTGGTGTGTGTATGTGTGTACAGTATGTGTGCAGGTGTCTCATCTAAGAAAAAGCCCCTTAGATAAAGTCCATCATGGAGATGGTGTCTGACAAATATGTCGAGTGTTGCAAAGACATGACAGCTGTCAGTCAAAACCCAGGCGCTGGGAGGTAAAACAGTTTGCGGGCCGCAAGGTTCTGTTTCTTACAGACAAATGGTAGTTACAAAAAATAAACAGAAAACAGAATTTAAATGAAAGGAGTAGTTCACCCATTTTTTTAAATGCCATGAGGGTAAGAAGATCAAAATTTAATCATTTTTGGTGAGCTAATCAATTGTCAGTTCAAATCACAAGCTGTAATCGTTTAGCAGTCAAGCTAACTTCCTGTGGTCTTCCTGATTTTGCCAAATAAGAGATGATCCAATGTCCCTGGGACAACATTCAAATCAACCAATCAGACTTGAGGGATAAGTTTACAGTTACTATGACGTTTAGGCCTATAACCAAGGTTAGGTCAAGAACATCTCTCACTTGGCAAAATCAGGTTGAGCCTTAACAGTCATCTTATTCAGTCTGTTCCTGCTCAGCATGGCAATCTATTCTTGTATAAATTATGCAAAAAACATTTAGTATCACGACAAAGACAACAGCATTTCATATTTATTAATTTCACATTTTATCCAGAACAACATACAAATGAGATTTGTCCAAGCAAACGAAGATTTGTTTGTTATGCTTTGTATTATTGCTCTTCAGAGAACATAATAACCTGGATTTCGTCTTGGTAAAGGTCTGTACAAAATACAGCAGAATATAGCTGCCACCTGCATAGGGTCACAGAACCAAAAGACTAATACAATTTAATCTACTGCTGCCTTCCTGTGGCATACAGTATAAAAAGGATGCATGGCGTATCATCAAGTTATGCTATTAGCATTATGATACCATATTTGGTTGGCCATCTATGGCCATATCTTTATGACTGCCTTCGATCTCTGCCTTCAAAGATCATTAGCACTTTTCCCTCTTGAGAGGACAAAGACACAAGCTACAGTCTGTGAGTTCTTCTTGCACTAACACAAAATGACATGTTTCCAATGAGTAAACCGATAATACCCTCTATTTGTTTTCTGCGCCGCAGTTAACAAGTTTCATTAAACAAATGAGGTTGTATTATTTTTGCTGCCATTTTTCATCATTGCATTCAATGAGGGTGTTGTGATATTTTATGACTAGCTATTGGACTGAATGTGGGATATACAATTCTGGAATACTGCAATGCAATTGTATGTTAAGGGTCACACTTTATTAAGATTTAAAGAGCAGGATTATCTACTTTTAAGAAGAATTTAGGAGAATAAAAGTGTAATTAAAGTTTTGTGTCAGCTTAAACTAGTTTAAGATTATTTGGTTGTTTAAGATGGTCTTCCAGTCTTTTCTGATTCACTGGTTTCTGGGGGTGTTTGGGCACTCTGGCCAGGGTGGAGGGTGGTTGGAGACCAGCTAGACCATCTTGACTGGCACGTAAGATCCTTGTCAAGTTTTTTGAGAAGCTCATATTTACCAAGGGTATCAATAATTTTGACTGTATGTTTAAGTCATTATGAGTTACTGTATGTTTAAGGCATTATGAGTTCTTATTTGAGTTCATTCTCATTCATTAGTCTTAATTAGCCCTTCCTTCATTGCCTTGGTCCCTAATTACCCTCACCTGTGTCTTGTTTAGTCAGCCCCCTTCCTTGATGTGTATATATACTCCCTGGTAGACATACTCTCTTATTTTGATTATGAAGTCATTTTGAAGTTTTTCTTTTCTCCTGTGTTCCTCCGTTTTGTTTTTTAGAAGTATTTTATTTTCCTTTTTCATTGGATTACTCCAGTGAAACAATAACAAAATTATAGAAGTAAAAAAAAACAACATAAGATGAGTTAGCAATGTGGTACACTTTTTATTTAGCATGCAATGTAGTCTGTTTAAACTGACAAACATGCATTTTATTTTTAAAATATAGCAAGCAAAATTACAACTGACCAACTGACTCCGATAACAAGTTATCAATGTATTTTGACTTGTTTTCCATAGTGAAAAGAAGCCATGTAACCACATTTGGAGTGACAGTGAATTGAAGACAAAATCTGAAAGCCAATGATCTGTGGATGGCACAAATTGATTGGATGAACCAAATGTAGGAATCTGCCACAAGCTTTTAGAAAATTTAATGATAACAGTGAACACATTGTTTTTATGCAAGTTGCATTCATTGTTGCATTTTTATATCGACACCAATTTTTGGTAAATTGTTTGGTAAACAGAACGTAGAAGATGGCATCATTAAATGTTTCCTATTGGTCTCAGAAGGGATGTTGTTCTTCAAAAAGGAGAAACCCTTCTGGAGGACACATGCTGGGCTCAGCTTTCTCCTGCGCTGTTAGGGATGAAGGGGGATGATCCTTGGCCCCCGTTTTGAGAGTCACCGGCATTCTCCTGTCTCAAAAACAGCTGTCCTCCCCACTCACCATTTATCTTCTGTGATCTGTCTCGACCTTTCAGAGCTTTCTCATCTGACAGCTTCCAGATACACCAAGTCAAACTTCACCAGGAGCTAAACTCACAATGACATGCTCTTTTGGCCAGACGTCCAGTGCCACAGCCTACAGGATAGCGTTGAGATGTTTGCCATATTCTTTACCATGAGAGATGGCTGTAGAGATGTATCCTCAAAAAATTAAAAAGATTGAGACATGTAGGATGTTACAGCATATTCTTTCTGTTTGCAGAAAATAGTAAAATGTCAAGTCCATTTCCAGTAAAAATACAATTATGTTTGATTTCCCCCAAAATATTAAGTAAAATTTATGATTGAAATAAGAAATGTTTACTTGGAAATTTTTTAGGCAAAATTACTAGATATTTTGCATTGCAAGTGATACTTTTTCAGTCATTAATTAGGAAAGTCAGTTAGTTTGAGATGTTCAATGTTTTATTTTTCCAAACAAACAAAGCATATAAAACTACTAATGTACATCTTAATACAGCTTTATTTTGTATAGGGCCTTAGAGCTTCTAACGGAGCTTCTAATTTCATGATTTCAATATGAGACAGTTTTAAACATCAGATAAATACACATATAAATTTAAAAACAAAGAATAATTTAGTGGTTGAGATGACAAGCAGTTACAGCAGCCTGTTGGCTGTTCATTGTCCACTCAAATATTAATCTGTCAGACAGGCACGAGCTACGGAAATGCATAATATTTTTAAAATGTTGATTAGTGAACCTCGTGCTGCAGTTTATCAAGGTAATACATCACCAGTGATGAGATATTAATCTCTGGATGAGCCACAGCCATTTCTTCCCCTCTGACAGGTCCAGAGCTCACAAGTCTTTAATATGACAACACAGCTCGGAGAGCTATCTCTGAAAATTAATTAAAAACTGTATCAAACCTGGTAGAAAACACAACCGACGCTTAATGAGGACTAGGTGCCATGAATCAGCCACGCACTGGCTGGCATGTTTTCAGTTGTGTAGTGAAGTATTTGCTTAGGTACCATATACAGTGGAGTTCAGTGAATCTTGGATGCATTGATATGTAAACTGTATTATGAATACAGGAGCTAAAGCAATTAAAACAGCTGATAAAGAATGACAACAACCTATAGCCTTTTATTTCTTGCTTATAAATGAGTATAAAAACAAATAAAATACAATGACACAAAACAAATTTAAATATGATGAGCCAATAATTCTGTGTGTTTGGGCCACTAATCATGTTAATTGATCTTTCTTTAGTGGCACAGAAGCTGGGCTCAGATTGCATTAGGCATAATGAGGATTTAATGTGGGGTCAAGAGCAGGCCGGGGTTCTACCTTGTCAGGACATTGAGGGAGACTGTGTTTGTTTACACCCCGCTAGGCTCAATGTTCCACACAACAACTGCACCAGGGGACGGTCAGGGGAGCGGCCCACGTAAGCTAAATCTACTCGCAAAATCTAGTTTGCCAATAATGGCACTGCATTTGTTTGTTTTGTCTGTTTCATTTTTTGGTCGTTTCTGATTTTGTCTGTTATTTTGTGTTTTTTTTGCAAGTGTCTGTGTGTGTTTTTGTGTGCACAAAACTGAGGTCACGCCGCTCTTCTCATGACAAAGGGCAAAGTGTACCCGGCTCTCCGTCTGGCGAACAATCCCTGTCCGTCTTTTCTCTGCGAATCAGCCCACACAAAAGACTAGATTCAGCTGTTTATGAACCTCTCTGCCTCTCTATTCATCTACCGCTGCCATTATTCCAAGGTCATGCCAAAGAGCTGGATTTAGAAAGCCCTAACTGAAGCCCAATTAGATTCAGGATCCTCTCCACACAGCGCAACACTAGCAGGGAATTCTCTTTTCCCATGTGTTTTGGACAGGTGACCTCTGTCTAGGAGATACCTAGATATGTTGTCTCCTGGATGCATTGAAATTAAATGAAACTTATACAATAAAAGGAGAGAAAATTTAATTAGTTTCCCTTTCATGCTCTTTTTGTTTTTGATTTAGACTCGGACTGAACAGATTGCAAGTGCATTCAGAAAATGAATTAGATACAGTATATTCGTCATAAACTAAGTCTGAAAGCTTCTTATTCTGGTTAAGTACAGTGAGTCCTCCCATCTTGACTTGAAAGAGATGAATACAATATCAAGCAATAGCTTATTTTAGGTATTAATGAGAATTTTGTTTAGATTAAACTGATGGCAAGTTGTTTTTTAAAGATGTAATGACGTTGTCAGTCAACAAAGGAAAAAAACTCAGGGCAGTATTTACCCTTTTACAAATGGTTCCCAAAATGTCACAAGAGCATTTGCCATCTTTGGCACAAGTAAGGAAAAGGCTCTGGTCCCCAAAGGCATTTTTCAAAAAGCATGTTTAAATTTCTTTTCAAATGCAGTGGTAAAGACATAATGTTAAAGCTTTAGGACATTTTTTAAATTACTCAAATCTTTATGCAAAATATAAATAACTTTAAGTCATTGAACTGTTAATTGTTTTGAGCTTCAATGCTGCTTCAGTTTATCCTTTTTCCTTTTTAACTTTTTTAATTAGCCAATTAATTTGCAGAAAACTTTACAGAACATGAGTGACCCACACACCTCAGTCTGAGAAGCTCTGCGTTAAATCTACCACAAAATCTTAACAGTTAACGTTTCAGTCAGGTTTGGCTGTAGCAGTGATAGAGTAAAGCCAATCCTAATGTTTACTCATTAGCTCAGAGGACAGACGGTAAACAGGGACTTCCAACTCCAAAGGGGACAGATCCTCCAACCATGTCTCCTTGATAAGTTTGCATTTCAAAAGACCTTGGTCTAATCCATTAGGGGGGGCTAAAAAAAACAAGATGTTACTCTCCAGTTTGGTTAATTAGCTTTATTTTTTTTTCCTCATCAGAGCAGTCCATATTCTTAAAGTGCTGTTGGGATCCAGATGTGTAACTAGGCTAATGACTGACTGACTAACAAAGAAAAATGGATGGCCATTCTTGAGCAGCAATGGAAGTCTCTGGTAGTCGGTGCCCATTTTAGGCTCATGGAGTTAATCACCCTGAGCGCTTTGGCAAATGCATGTTTACATCCATTTAGTGACATTTAGGTCCGGTAAGTCAGACAGATGTTTGTTTTAGTGGTGATGTGGTAAGTATTGGACAGCTCTGTCTAGCCCTGCATTTGACTCATTGTAATCGGTTTAAAGGGGTCATCTGTGAGTGAGTAGAGAAGGAAAGAAAGAAAGAGAAAAAGAAAGACAGAAAGAGAGAAAAAAGAAAATAAAGAAGCATGCCAAATGTGGTTAGAGAAGCGTTTTTTCAAATGCTACAAGCTATTGTCCAGTTCTCTTAGTTTCCCAAGCACAAAGCCATTCAAGCATATCGTCATTACATTATTTTTTAAACTGTTAATAGTTTATATAATTTACAGCACTCTGACCAACCATAAAATGAAGAACTAATCAATGTTAATAGTCTTACAACACTTATTTGAAATCAAAAAGATTTTTACACCTACTTATTTAGAGAGAGAGAGAGAGAGAGGAACGAAAGAAAGTACTAGAAGTAATTTGCACCAGAACCTCTTAATTCTAAAATAAGTATGAGCTACCTCAATGATTTACCTAAATGTTTACTGTAAAATCAATATGCTAATGTACATCTTTTCTATAAAACCATCTCTGTGTATTGGTGGGTACATCCCATGCCCAGCATCACCCACAGGGTGAGGGCAGGGACATGGGTGGCTGATGCAGGCCGCAGTAGCTGTGTTACCTATCCTCTGTGAAGCAAAGCAGAGCTGACAGAGGCCACCTCAGGAGACAGCTCACTCTCCATCACAGCACTGAGAGAAAGAGGCAGGGTCTGTCAGGGGTCCTCTACCATCACAGAGAGCTGCGTACCCCCATTCTGCTGCTGTCTTTACAGGCAGCTACAGTCACCTACAAACCTTTATACAACAAGCACACAGATATACAGTGAAGATACAGGTGCATTCATAAATATGTATGTTAGGTATAAGCATAGAAGAGACATTTTTTTGTTATCACTTTTATCTTTATTTATTTAATTAGTTGTTTTAGTCTTCAGGTTTTGTTTGAAAGGCTGTTGCAGTGTGACATGCTTTTAGGATATGTTGTCAACTGAATATATTTGTTTTTTTCTCAGGCTTAACATTCACAAATTTTTTTATAATATTTGTATTATATTTTATTAATTTATTAGAAGACTTTACACAAACCTGACAATCAATCAATTACACATAATAATGTTGACAAAAACAAACAAACAAAAAGAAAAACACAATCCTTTAAACACATCAGCATTGCAGAAACATAGCACAGCACTGAAATCTCCCAACTGCTGGATGTCCAATTCAACCCGTTACCACTGCAAATTGAGAACTTTTCACCTCTAGCCTTTCAAGCAGGGCCATCAGTTTTAATTCTGCAAACTTTCTTCTTCTGTCAGCATTGGTGTGGAGGAAGAGGAGCGACTGAGGAAAAAAATGGGAGACAAAAGGAGAGAAACCTTCTAACTTTTATCTGGGCGGCAAAACGCTGTTCCCCTCAAACGGTGTCAAGAACTCTATATCTCTCACGCTTTCTTTTTCCCCCTCCGCCAGGTGACAAGCAGGAGACGAGCGAGAGATAAGATTGGAAAAGAATCCCACTCCACTGAGTAAATAAATAATCAATACTCATCTAAATGTAAATGAGAAAGTAGCCCTCTTTGATAGCATCGTTTTTATCAACCAACCAATTTTCCTCAGACACTCACAGGGCCTCAACCAAATCACCATCATTCAGCGTCCGAGTAATAGAGAGGAAAAAAGAACAGTGAGTGAGAGAGAGAGAGAGTGAACAGGTCACCTGGAATCAACCAAGTTCAGTCAACCTTCACCAATATCATTTCACCAGAAATGCCATTTAGTTTCATTGCACATTGTATTTTTTCCATTGAATTTCTGATGCTCCTGTCAATTGCTGTTAACACAGAACCTTCAGCATATCAGTGTCTGTATCAATTGCCACCTCCAGATCTGCTTTGTCCTCCTCCGAGTCACTTTTTATCTTCATAACTTCTGCATGTCAGGCTGAGGTAGTAATTTTGTCGAGTGTTGCTCACGTTTCAGTGGCTTTTTAAAATAAAAAGCGTATTGATTTCATCTTTACCAGTTCATGAGGGCAGGATGCATGAGAGCTCTCTCACTTCACTTGTCAGTGCCTGTCAAACTGCGGCAAGAAAGACAAAAATGTGTTGGCTTAGTGAAATAAAAATGTAGGAACAGGTTTTAAAATATAAATTACGCAAGGAGAAAAGATTATGACTGAAGACATGCTGTTTGAAAAATGTTAACAGTGGCTTCTTGATCTGCCGAGAGTTGTGTGAGGAACATACACACACTTGCAAATACAACTGTAAATACACAACCTTAAAGGAACAGCTCACTCAAAATAAAAATTTGTCATTTATTCACCCCCATAATTCCAAACCTATATTACTTTCTTCTGTAAAAGATATAATTATAGGAAAATAGGATTATGACCAAGGACATTCTAAAAAATGTTTGTGGTTTGAAAAATGTTAACAATAGGAAAAATAATCCATGTATCAGTGAATAAATTTATTTTGTGTCTTACACAAAGCATACAGGTTTTATGGAACAAGCTTGGATGTATAAAACCATCCACTGTTTTGGTATGGATAACAGAACCTTGCAGAATCTGCATAACATAAAAAACTTTGTATTTTAAGCAAATAATATGAAAATGTAATTTTTTGGCAAATGCAAAAAAACTAAAAACTGGAAATAAACTAAAACTGGAAAAAAATTACCTATCCTTTACTATTATTGCAGAAAACCTCTATCTATCTATTTATTTATATTGTGGGCTTCCAAAACCATTGAAACATTCCAAGGGAATTTTCACTCTAAACAGTTTTGCTTTTGACCCTTAGCCCTTTCCCAACTGATCTAGTGGGAAGATTTAAAAGTGGTTCTCTCCATCTTTGCTCTGTCACATGAGGAGGTGATAAACATGGCTGACAGGCAAAGGAAAGCTGCGAGCAGAAGTTCCTCTGCCCTGATCCGAGAACTGTAAGGGCCACGTCTGGTGCGAGGGCAAGGGCCCAAACTCGCCCTGACAGGTCCTCGACACATCTCACAGCCTTACTGACATCTGGACGTGTGCTATAAAATCGGAGGAGTTCAAACCAATTTAACGTTGGACCCCAGGTGACACGGGGGACGGCTTGGTGGGATTACGGAGGTCGTAGATACCTGTCCACCTGCAATTTGCAATCTGTGTGGATGGAAAGGAAATTCTGCATTAAAAGAGCTTGGAGCAATTCCCAGTCTAAGTTTAATCTTGATGCATGAAATCATCTGTCCGGTTTAATTAAGTTCTGACTTGGCATTTACTACAGTGGTTTTTAAAGCTCTTCCCCGTCACAACACAGACACAGAGTAAATCACGTCAATAACAAAATGATAGCGGTGGAAAGATGCTTTTTAGGAAACAAAGAGTTAAAACGGATGTTACAAAGAACAGAAAATATAAAACCCATCTAAATGAATGAAAGCGAGGTCTGCAGATTTTTCTGAGTAACAAGACATTAGATGTGAAAGACGAGGACAGCGTATAGATGCTCAGTGGGCTTGCTGGAAAATGTCAACAAAGCTGCAAACATCTGCCAGGGACCTGTCAGTTAGATCAGATGTCCCTCTCTGATTCTCCTGTTGCGGCTTCTTGCTGATACCGCATGCTTGGGGGGGAGAAGACTGAAGATAAATAGAAAGGCCCTGATAACCAAAACTAAGCCAACATCTGCCATATTTGAGCTGTGAAAAAAAAGCTGTGTCTTTTATTTGCCGTGTACCATCGGTAGTGAGGAATCAGGGATGCATGTGGTAGAATGAGGAGACACCTGTTATTGCAGACAAAGCTGTCAAAAGCTTGAAAAACTGTAGAAAACGATTCAGGCTTTGTGTGAGATATGCATAATACAATATGCCCATATGCTTGACTCTGACGGTTAGACGAACTGTAGATAAAGGACAATTAGGTGAATATTGTGATTAGTATCACTTTAAGACATGCATCTGGATGCATTCAGATGCTTATTGCTTTAATAAAACAACTGTGACAAATAACATCACGTGTGAAAACTTATTATGGATGATATTGCACACATGGCTACAGTTCTGTGATTTTCATTTAACACAGTTCTCATGTAATAAAACAAGCAATTAATAATTAATTTGTTGAACAGCTTGTTTTTTCTATTGCAATTATTTGTGTTTTTGTTACAGTTACTGTCCGTTGCAACAAACTGATGCCGTATTATAAACATTTAGCAAATTATGATATGTAACACTATTATGTTTTCACAAACAATTTTGATATGCTCACAGTTTTGTACTGTTTTTAACTAGAAAATCTTTCTAATGTCTTGACAGTGTTCCTGTAGCTGGTAGTGCGTTGCGCTTGCAACCCCAAAGTCACAGGTTTGATTCCTAGGAAACACAAGTTTTGATTAAATGTAATTAATGCAATTGTACTGAATGCAGTGCAAATTCTTTTGGAAAAATGTCAAATGCATAAATGTTAGTGACTTAAAGATTTAAAACATCTGCAGTCTAGATGTTGTCATTGAGGACGACATGCAAAGGATTTCACAGCGCCATACCTTCCATTCACTTCACGCGTGCCCTCTGAGATGACCCTCTGAATCCCATGGGAAGCCTTCCCACCCAGCTCAGCACTGAAGCAGACGGTCCGGCTGTGAGATGCCGGCCTTTTAGACAGGTCTGGAAACACAAAGGCAAATTCAGCAGTGAGAAAAAGGCCAACATCCCATTTCATGAGCACAGCTCTCGATGGGTGTGAAACATCAACCAGCTGTCCCACTGCCGCCAAGAAACAGCTTATTGCGCACACAAAAAATGTGGAATCCGTCAGCAAAGGATATGTTTGCGTTTTCAGCTAAACGATCAATTATAAGCATTACGTTCAATTGTGTAATTTTAAACACGTGGGCCTGGATGCAGACAGGGTACGGGAGAAGAAAGGGATCATGGAGACGAAGAAAGCTGTGTGTTTCAAAGGTTTAAAATAATATTTATTCCTCTGACGCTCTCATATCTAAGCAATTTAGCCGTGGTTGGAAATTGTCTGGCTAAGTTCTTCCATTCCCACAGTTTAATCCGCTCAAGGGAGATTTGCAGACGATTTCCAAAACCATTTTCAACTTAAACTTCTCACAACCTGGAGAGAAGGGAAAAAGAGAAAGAAAAAAGCAGAGAAATGTGAAATCTTGACAGGACGAAGTCAACCTTAATGCTATTTGAACACAGCTGTTTTCATTTAAACACAAGGTATTCACTCTTTTTAAAGGACTAACACCATCCCTGTTTCCCTCTGTAATCTCCACCATATGAAACATTTGAAAAAACACATTCTGTGAAAAAACACTGTATCAGACTGTGCAGGCAGAAGTGGTGGCAGTCTGCTATGATAACTCAAATTGTTTTGCAACACATTCAACACTATGTTCTCAAACACTTTTCAATTTAAACCTGTTATAAATGACCATATAGTTGGGACAGTTGCCTAATAATAAACATTTCAAAATTAATTTAGTGATCATTGTGTCATTTTGAACTTGAATGTAACTTATTCCTATGTGGAACATTTTCTCGCTAGTCCTATAAGCAAATTGCCTTGTTTTGTCCTGTGGTGACATGGTCAGACTCTTGGTCACTACAGACTGTGTAATTTTGAAGGACTAGAGTGTAAAGAGAAGGTCATTCGATGCAGCAATGACAGGTTTTATTGAGATTAGAAGGCAGTAAATAAACTTTACAGCCACTGCAACTTTTAGCATTCGCTTGATGTTAAAGGCAGTCCTCCAGTGTTTGTGGTAAGCTCACCTTATCTAGTGAATTAGGTGGACTGAAAAGGGCAACCCCTAAAACTAAAAGATTTTTGCCTCACTTGAAATAAAAGGGATTTCTGGAAAAGATATGGCATATGGGTATATATTTTATTCTGTCAACAGTAGATTTATGAGGGTTTGCAGAAAGGAGCCTGTTTTACTCTGCCTACAGACAAAACAGGGTTTTAAGACTGATTCTCACGATTGGCTGAATACAAAGTTTAGACCAAATATACTGTAAGTGAAAACATAAGCTTAATATAATAATAGTAATTTTTAAATGTATTTTAACTCATTTTCACATATATGTATTTATATATGTATAAATCTTGCTTCATAATACAACTGAGAAATGTTGCTGGTTTCTACAATTACAACATTTCTTTCTTTCTTTCTTTCTTTTTTTCTTTCAATTAAACCACCTTAAGCCACCCTTACAAAAAAGAATCACACACATCATAAACTGAGAAACTATCTTCAATAAAAGGTCGCAAATAACTCCACTCATCCGCCACTGAGTCGTCCTCAACACACACTCAGTGCAGAGTGCTGCTTGTGTTTGGAAGAAATTGAAAACACTGCCTGAGGCACCATCACATTACCGGTCATGAGGGAGCCGTGGAAAGATCACTTTATGGAATAATACCCAAAAAGTAGGCCAGCTGTCTCCTCAGATTCTCTATCTGTGGATGGGTACATGACCAACCTGACTGTGGGTGATCTGTTCTGAAGTGTGGCGGCTGACGGGTGATGATCACATTGACGGGGTGATTGTAATGATGAGGGTACATGTTGTGATTATCTCTGAACAACCTGCCTGACAACCGTATGTTTTAGCAAAGAACTGCCTGAATCTGGTTCAGTTAGATCTTTGGTAGAGTTCAGATTGGTGATTCTCATATTTTAGATTAGTGGTAATGAGGCTGCCATAGGTCAAGGACATTGAAAGGAGAATTTGTACAAACTAGAAAAATACAAAGACTTGTAGTTAAACAATGTAACGTTTGTAATCTTTTGTTTACAAACCTCCTCTTATCCCTCTTAAAACTGTAAACTGTGTCTCTTTTACAACATTGCTCTTTTTGTTTGAGCACCCCCAACCCAACAGAGCTCAACCAATGGCATAAGTTAGATAAGTTATCTCTTTGTGTGGCAAATGCCAAAGACATTTTTGATGCTGCTGGTGACACAGACACACTTCACTTCAGGTAACTATTAGCAATCTGATTACTTTTATCATGTCTTAAATGTAGGTAGCAGATCATGTAGTTTAACACTGTGACATACAAACCAACAAAACCCCATTTGTTTGTCACAGTTACAGTTTAAAAACATGTAAAAGAGAAAACATCCACGATACATATATTGAAAAGACCTGAAATGTTGTGAGTTGTGATCATCATCTTCATCTTTGGTGTTCTACAGGACACTACACACAGTTAGTTAACAGTATTACTCTCATCATTGCCTCACCACCCTCTCTCTCTCTCTCTCTGTCTCTCTATCATTCAGGTGAGTCCTGTAGAGGTTGCAGACCTTGTGCTGAACAGTGATGCACAGCCTCCATTACTGCTGTGCCTGCGTCCACATGGCCCGTTCTGTTGTTTATGACGCTGACATGTGCAGTAATGGGGGTTTGTTTTTTTCCTGCACCTCAACATGGACCATACCATCACACCAAGCTTGTATAAAGCTGCTGTATTTACCCTGCGAAGATAGATTATGGGCCTTTATATAGATCTTTGCTATTATTCTGTTTAACATCTAATCTCTATCTTTGTTTTAAAGCTAATTATAAAATATCACAGTTTCTGTATTGTATAAAAAGCAGTCCATTACTAAATTAATGAGACTTTAGAAGTTTTACATTTTAGACTATTATAATCGTATGTCAAGATTGAATTTGATGATTATAGTGCCCAGTAAATATAAAATAAACAAATGACTGACTAGTGCACATTAACACTAATGGTAAAACTCTGACTTAACTAAAATGATTACACACTGGTATCTAGTTGAATCCAGATTAAATAAAATGATTAAATGGTTATTTTTTCTCTCTTTTTATGTATGATAGTGAAGGAGAAAAAAACAAAGGAAATACATTCACTTTAAAATGTCATGAGAAATTGAGTGGTGTGTGAAGAATGAAAGGTGTCTAGTTTAATGATGAAGAGATATTATCAAACACACTGAGTGATGTGATTCCCAGCAGGATCTTGAGGGCTTCAGAGTCACGAGTCGACCAGAATGTGACACTAAAACATGGCAGCTGTCACTAACAAGGAAACTCAAACTCTGTGTACCGTTCGACACGCAAACACAAATATATGCGCTAGGAGCGTATGAGAAGTTAAAAACAATTACTCTGTGTAAAAATCTATTTCTGAGGAGAAAAATCATGAGAAAAAAGTCTGTGAAGATCTTCTTGTAAAAATAAACATTGCTGTATTTTTCAGAGCTCAGAAAGTCTTGCGGCAGTTTCATTTAAATTTGATGCAGGTGAAACAGCGTCTGCTTTCAGTAGCCTGAGGCTAGCCTGGAAATGCTCTTAAATTCTTTAAGAAGGTTTTAAAGTTCATCTAGATTGCAAATACAAGAGCCTGAGAGAATTGCTCGAACTTCTTAACTAGAAGACCCAGTATAGCTAAGGAACAAGGGAAAATACAAACAACAAAGACCCTTGTAACCAAACACAACAAAAGGGTATTATCTCAGAGACTGAAGCGCTAAACGAAGTTCCCAGCTGACTTTTCCAGCGACTCGCATATCTGCACAGAACCAGGTGCATTTCAGATGAATGCATATGAGACTGCAGTAAACAGCGTTAAAATATTCCCAATATTCTCACTTTTTTTAATATTCCACAAATCCAGACTCGATTCAAGCTGGAAGTTTAACACATAAATTAGCATAAGAAGGGACCACGCAAATTTTCCGAAATGACTTTTTTATATGTCAATGCGTCACGGGCTTCAGGGTGTAAACAATCAAGCCTGTTTAGTCTAATTTTTTACAGGCCTGCTTAGTACATGCTGGGCACCTCTGAGGAGGGGGGCCTGGCGAGGTTACCGCCACATCTGGAGCAATGAGTTTGACCCCCTCGAAAGGGCACAGAAGTTTGCCCCCCCCCTCCCAAAAGCAGCAAACAAAAGCGGCGCGCGAGATGGTTGGGGCCCCGCGCGCCATTCATCGCGCCTAATGACTTGTTCATTAAGAGTGATGATGGATAAAGACTTCTCACGCTGAGATGAAATCAAGATTTATCTGCACTGTTTCCGCACCCAACTCGTGGGAAGATCATCATCATTTAATTCTATCTCTGCGGCCGGTGATGGGCATCCAGAGAGCGGGTTATCAAACGGTGCAGTCAGCTGGCAAAACCTGCACGCAGACACACGCATACACACACACGTGTGGGGGAGAGAGAGAGAAAAACACACCTTTGGCACATCTGGAGCTCTCCGCTACAGCTGAGGGTGAACTATAGATGCTGGCATCAGGCCAAATTACAGAACGTGGGGAAACGAGAATGGAGGGAAAGAGAGAGAGAGAGAGAGAGAGAAAGAGAGAGAGAGAGAGAGGGACAGATACAGTTTAGGACGCCTCCACAGCTACCAAAGCTTTTCCTTGTTTAGATTCCTATCATTATTTATTTTTCCCCACACCATATGGGTATCTCCTTCACACTCTGAGACGATGGAAAAAGAGAATAAAACACACCCTCAACATTAGTGTGTGCACTCACATATCTGGCCCCGCGACCCACCTTCCTCTTGCTCTTCAGCTTCTTATCTCGAGGTGGAAATAGGCCCCAAGACACTTCATCAGTGTCCTTCAGCGGCCTATCTGCAGCTCCCAACTTTTATTAAAACTTCAGCTCTTATCAGCTCTCAGGTAATTCAGGCATGACAAATTGGGCACCAGATGCCACCTCTATTTGAGGCCTGTGCTCCGTTCGCACTCCTGCCCGGAGCCAGTGGAGCTGGTGCATTGTGGGACGCTCACCTTAAGGCTCAATACGTCCGGCCTGTCAGATTTTTTCAACGATTTAATGAGTGTCACCGAAACACAAACACAGTTTACTTCAAGCCTACATGCTGTTGTTTAACACAAGTATACATTTTGGAAAAGAAATTTGAATCGACGTGTCATGTTCATAGTGCAGTCTACGCTATATAAACAAAAGTTGTTTTGCTGTCAATCACAAGATACTGCATTTTTGAATCTGGGGAGTTAACATGAGGTTAATTTTATCAATGGATAGCCAAAAATGACTTTTATTATGGTATTGTTTTTTTATCTTTTTTGGAGTTTGTGAACCTTTATAAACTGCAGTTATATGCCAAGACTACACAACGGTTCTTGAGAAATGTAATTTTTTGTTAAAAAAAGGATTGCAATGACATGAAAGAGAGTAAATAGTGGCAGAATTTACATTTTTGGTCAGACCATTCCTTTAACAGCCAAGCATCGTCAATGCTAAAATGACATCATGTTATCTACCGCAACACGGGCGTGGCTCACAAACTCACTACCTCGATTGGTAAATTGCATAGTAGCTTTTAGGAACACGGTGTTGTAATGACAGTTGCAGAACTGAAGGGGACAGTCATCAGACTGATGATCAGAGCGATACATTATGAGACGGCCTTCTGTGTGAAATCTGCAGGCGGCAGTTACTGGAACCTCATATTTACTGTCCACCGCGCCACACAATTCATATTGGCCCATTCTAAAGATATGATGCTGTTTATGGTGCCTTTAAAAAAAACTGAATATGGAGCAAGTTTGCTGAACCTTAGCGTACAAATGGTGTGCGCGCTCACTTAAATAAAATCACGATGGCCCCAATAGGCTGCACTGAAAATCAATCAACTCCAGCCATCCACTAACATAGAATATAACTACATATTACATCGATGTGCAGTATTTTAGTTAGCGGGCCCCAATCTCGCACTACACAGAACAGGGGCCCCTTGCTGACAGAGACAGCTCAGCAAAGTGCACAACATATATTCCCTTTAAAAATAGCACCATAAAAAACAGTATGTTGTCACAGAACGAGAACAATAATTGAATATACCAGACTGGATTCAGCTGAAGATCATGCCCAGCAGTGCATTGAGAAGCTGACAATAATGAGCTCTCTGCACAGAGCAGGAGAGAGGATGAACCCGGGCAGAGGAGAGGAAGGGCCGTACCAGTACGGACCCTTGACGGGAGATTGTATGAGGACCCTCGGTCGTAAATAAGAGTCCCTGATGGTGTGGGCTCAGCGGACGTGAAGCATGAGATTAAAAACCAAAGGCATGGGACAGAGAGAGAGAGAGAGACAGAAAGAGAGAGAGAGAGAGAGAGACTGCAATGTTGAACACTGCATAACTCTGCTGACAATCACTGGCTTGTCACTGGCTGGCTGTTGCTCTATCTCTCTCTCTCACACACACACACACACACATTTACAGCCGTTGCACTTTTCTCTTTTCCTTCTGTCTTCTCACACATGGTAAGCAAAATTTTGTTATAATGGCAAAATGTTAACCAAAATGTGTGCGTTTTTTCATTGAAAGTTGTTATTATATATGATATTGGGTCTAATTCACTAATCATGCATGTTTTGTGCAAAATATGTTTTAAATGTCTCACATTACAATTTCAGGTTGGAACTAGCACATATATTAAAATCAAGTCTGCATAAAATTGCTCCCTTTCTAGACAGCTGGGCTAATGAAAGGATTCACATGTAGGCATGTTAAAGGTGTTTATTATTAGTTTAAAAAATGGCACACTTGACTTTCTTGCTGTACATGCTCTCAGACAATACCACATTTTATATTAAGTGTTGTGTGGAAAGCTTTTATATAGCATTGGATTAATTTACAATAATCTAGATTAATCTACATTAACATTAAAATGAGAGGGAGTACATATTTGTGCTTATACACACCTGTTGTGAATCCAACATAGATTCTTTTTTGTGCATACAAGAATCTATTGTCCTAGGCAGACAAATGCAGCCATCATTTATTACAGAAAAATGATGAAACATTTAGCAATTCAATCATTTAATTGTGTCACCTCAGTAAATACATACCTCACAGTAAAGCCACCATGCACACAGGCAATCCTTCGTCCTGCTAATGCTGTCTCTCGTGTGTCCACCCACAAATGAAAAATAAAAAGAACAAGGGACCTAATCACATCATCTGAATTAAAAATATATTTCAAAACATGGCCTCTAAGTGAATCACAATTACATGAACACACATAATCAGATTCATCCTCTGGTATCATTATTTCAGCCAGGCTTCGTCTGATTGGCTACCCCCGCCCCTCCCCGCCTCAGGTTCCTTTCCGTCACTTGAGACGAGTCTTTCGGCCAGGATGCCAGCTGTTAGCCTGGGCTAAAATGTGTTTTAAGTGCTGCTGCAGGCTGGTAATGCGTCGTGCAGCCTGCCAGGCCGCAGGCCTCTGAAGGCAAATGAGAGAATCAGTGGTTAAAAAGCAGGCCTTTGCTTGGGCCCGGGCCAGAATTTAATCTACTGCATGGAGCCGTGGCATCGCCTGGGGGTACGGGCTGAGATTTGTCTTTGCTCCCTGTTTCTTCCCTCTATCATTTCATCCTTCTAAAAATCTTTTTTCTGGATCTCCATGTTGCTGAGCGCCTGTGGGCCCTGGCACAAAGATGCATCCTACTTTGAGTCAATTAACGATTCGAATTAAAGAGTATCGCAAAAAAGCCTTCAAAGTGAATTAGCTAAAACAAGCAATTTGGGTTTGTAGCTGAGTAATGTAGGACTCTTTGTGATTAGAGCATGCAAAAAGCAGAGTTGTTTTTTTTTTACTTGATGTGCTTTACATTAAATTTACATTTGTGTGTGTGCATCAATTAAAGGGTTAACGGCAAGCTGTTTACCCAAACTCCCCCTGGAGTTACTCAAGGACACAGGCAAACATCACCTGAGACCACATTCTGTCAAAACAATAGGACAAACGCAACCAGCCAATTGGTTTCCATGCTCGTTTGATATAGGTTTGCTTGGTATGGAGCTTTTGTTGGAGTCAAAAATATTAACTCAAATAAAGCATTCGCTCCAAAATAATGCCTTTCAAATTAAACTCATGTGTGTGGCTCTGACTCATTGGGTTTGAGTCAGAGCCACACACAGTTTAACCCCCAATACCTGAATCAGGGTCTGTGCCCCCCCTCGTTTTCCACTTCCTTACATCTTTGAAAAATAAGCCAATTTCCTCAACAAAAATGCATTTGGTTCGCCCATTTGTTTTGTTATTCAACATTACTGGATAAACTGGACTTGGGTAGGATCAGCCAGTGATAAATCGTCTCCATTAAGCTTGGATCCTGTGCACCTTAACGTAAAACACATAGCAAAAAAGAAGGAGATCATTAGGAAAATGAGGAGAGACCTGAACTGTGTTTGTGAGAGTTGGAGATAAATGATAGCATCTCACTCCAGTCCATTATAGATTCTATTTATACAGCCGTCCTCAGAGGAACGATGCCAGTCCACAGCCTTGAGTAGAATTAGGTTACCAACGCGTTGGGAGACTCTTTTCAGCAATAAATAATATGGATTGAAACAACACAGTTGTGATGTTTATTATTTTTGTAACATGTTTATTTGAACATTTACATGTACAATAAATAGTTAACCAAAATTTAAAATTAAATTCTGTTATTCTGTTAAAAAAAGAGATTAACTAAAAAGGTTAGAAGAAATTCTGAAGAACGTTCACACAGCTCTTTTCCATTTAAGGACATTTAGCAGCAGAAAACTGCTGAAAAAAGAATTTTGTGCAATTTGTGCCAGTTAGAATAAGTTGTACAGAACCATAAGTTGTTTATGGTTCTTTTACTGTGCTATTTTGGAATGTTATTTTTTTTACGATTCTCCTTTTAAGTGCCATAAAAATTTAACAACAATACATGAAGTTCAAAATGACATGAGGGCAATTAAATAGTGACTTCATAGTTTTGGGTGTACAGTTTCATTAAGTTTGCTTTACTATCCAGATTTCAACAGTATTTTGTTTAATCAAGACAGCAAACAGACACCAACAAACCATTTAAACCAAACACCACAGTACAGAGCTTGGCATGTTTATATACTCACTCATATATCTCCAAATATTCGTCAGATCACAAACTCCAAGGTATTTTAGAGACGTCTGCTCACAGCAGCCCCTCCTGTTCTTCCATTCCATCTGACAGGGTGATCCGAGCTCTGATTGGCCCCTTGTCAGTCCTCATGCTCTGACGCAGGTTAACCTCGCTCCCTCCACAAATGAGAATTTGACTGACAGCGGAACGTAGTGAAGTGATGGAGGAAGAGGACGGCCGGTGTTCCCCAGCCTCTCTCGCTGTAGTCCGGTCGCCGGTACGCCCGCCCTCCACCTTCAGAAGGAAGAGGAAGGAACATAAAAGATTGCCCCCTGTATTTTTTCATTAGACTTTTCTTTTGTTACCAGATACATAAATCGGCCCTGGCACAATGCAATATGTATGGTGCTGCTCCACCTGCGGACGCGAGGTAATGGCTGCCATGTCGCAGGAGTCAGGGATGATAAGTGAACCGCAGTGAATGTTAATGATAGTGATCATTCTGGCCTGCTCCACCTCTCCATCTTCCCTCTCGGGCCCCGTGTGTCACCACCTGCATGGCAGGGTTCATAGGAGTAAAACGAAAACAAACGCTCAAGGTAAAGAGAGAAAGCAACATAGGAATCAGGGTTGGCATGGATGAATAAGAACCGCTATGGCAAGTAAGGAACAGGCACTTTTAATAAAATAGTGACCCATGCGTTTAACTCAGTTGGTTCTTTAGAAACCTCTTATTTTGTGTTGGCTGATTTACACTTAGGTTTGGCGGATGCTTTTATCCAAAGCTACTTTTAAAACAGTATATTACTTTGAGCCCTGGGAATTGAACCCATAAGCTGGCGTTGCTGGTCCCATGATCTACCAGTTAAGCTACATGAACTATAGCTTAACTATCTTAAGGTGGAACGTGGGATGATTCTAGCAAACTTTAACAAACTAAACATCAAATTTATTTTACAAACAAATGTATCTCCCACGTGCAACATAAAATAAGGCTTAGCTGCAATAGTTTCAGTTACACACCAGCTTTTAGAACTAGCTTAATTGTCTGATTGTCTACCATGGTTCAAGTAAGCAATATAATATAAGCAGAAGCGACATACCAAAAATTAGCATGACCATATAAGTGATACAGGTAATCACAGCCACACTGGTATTCAGTACAACAGCACAATTATGAGAGTTTTGTTTAATTCAATGGATCTGTAAACTATAAGTTAATACTGAGTAACTTACATTTGAGACAGACGTTTGGCTTTGCTTTCACTCATTGTTCACAGACTCCTGCAAACACAGAAAAGTAAGGTGATACGTATGGTTAAAGCATCCTATTTAGACTAGACTATATCACCACTCCTAAAATGCCACCTGGCCAGTGAAATACCGGAAACACAGAGACAGATACATTGTTGCATAAGATGAATTACATCATGCAGTGCTAATGACTGAAATATGTAAAAATGTCTTGACAATGATCTGTGGGTGCTCATGCACCAAAATACCAGTTACAACTTGGTCAAGGGAGTCATTTATATTGCTGACCAGAACATTTTTTCCCATCTTTAAAGCAGGTCAACTCTGCATGTTTATCCCAAATCTGAGACATTTAAAGCTATCGAATTAATTGCTTTTGCTTGTGAAAAACATCCAGAGAGCAAAACATATACTCCATGCTAGAACGTCATTAACCAGACTAAATCGTTCTGTTTACTGCAGACAAAACAAAAACATAATTTGAAAATTTTACTTGCTTTTTTTTTTTGCTTGTTTTTGTAACTTTTTCACAATGTGTTCTTTATTCTCAAACACAGATGAGCAACAATATGGTTAATTGCATTGCAAGAGACACTTATCCTTCTTTTTTTCTCGATTAAGCACACAGGCGGAAGTTGAGAACAGGTGGATACAGACAGATGTTGTAATTTACATTGAGAAACATGCCTGGGGTTCATATCTGGCCATTGTTGTAAATGGCTCTGACAACCTGCACACAAGCTGTGCCTACCACCAGTTTCACACACACTAATGAAACCTGACAATATTTGGACTAATGAAATGGGTTCATCCCTGTTTTAATCTGAACATTTTAACATGTGACCCAATTTGCGGTGAGAACTAATAGTTGTTTGGGTTGTATTTCAGAACTTGTGATTTGAAGTCATTTAAAGTTTAATTCATTATATACAAATAATTGATAAAGCTTGGCACAGTGATAACATTTTTAAGGATGAATAACTGAAATGGTAAACCAGGGATAAAAATCTTATATTTTTGGAGCTGTGGGGAATTTACAGTTTAGATTTGTGAAATACAAGAAAATAATGTAAATGCACAAACACTACTAACTGTTTTAGTTTTCTCTCAAATTAACCACTTTATTATTGGTAAAAGTAATTGGAGAACAATAAAACAGTTTTTATTTAGTTTTTTATTTAGTTTTTTTAAACAGTTTTTTTAGTTCTTGTTGAGGCGCCAGTCACATATTTTCCCTTAAATTTCTAATACTGCAATTTAACATTTAGCTATTTAATGTATTGTTTTTTTCCAGAGAACAGTTTGTTACAAACAGATAAGTGCAAATAAACAGCAACTACTTATAATTTCTTTCTAATTAGTGTTTTTCCTTATAAAAATGACTGGATGTGCTTTTAATTATGCTCTGATGCTTTTATTGCATTTTATGTTGCTCTTGTTCCTCCTCATAGGCAGTGAATGTGAATGTTGCTTCCATCTGGAGCTCTGGAGCCTTTTGTAGATGCACATCAAGCAGTAGAAATGTGACAGGACTTATAATGGAGTCAGAGCGGCAGAATGCCTGTGAAAGTGGCCCACAACAGCGCCTCAGAATTACCCCGCCTCGCTGAAGAAGACGGTCGGATACCGCGAGGACACTGCAGGTGCTTCCTACCAGTTGCGTTCCCTTATTAGTCACATGTCAATCAAGTCTGTTTACGATGCCGGGTAGCTGGCTTTGATTTGCTCTGACATAAAACTGCACTACAACATCTCACGAGTCTCCCCAAACACACAAATATACATACGCAATTGCGTACATGAATGGATCTTCTGCACGGTAACTTCATGCCTCAATTCCACACAGAGCTGGACCAATTATTTTCTGCTGCACCAGCATTTCCAAAGCAGCTTCCACAAAGTAACAGAGGGGAAAAAACAAACAATACCCCTCTCGGCAACTCACAAACACACAGCACCCATACCCCCCCACCCTCCACGATTACTCAGCCTTCTCCTTGTCTAACTTTGCCAAAGTCTTTGGAAGTTGCCAAATGTGGTCATGCCTGCTTAGCTTTCTGGACTGATAGTGCCAGAGAGGGAAATAAGACACAGATGTATACAAACACAGGGTTGTGCCAGTTGTGAGACAGTTAACAGCTTTATTTCCACCTTTTCTCCCCCTGCAGCCGGGCACAGGTGGGGTATAATTAGGTTTCTCTCTCCACAGTTCAAAGTCAAGCCTTTACCAGTTGTGACAACGGAAAGGAGGCTACATCCCTATGTACTTACCGCTATCCCACAATCCCTTCTGCCTCAGCCTCCCCCAAAATACAGTAAGCAGGTCCCTGTTGATGGCGGCAGGCATCGTTTGCCAGCTTATGGAGCTCACAGTATGAGTTGGCATGGGCAAACAACAAGGGCAAAGTTTTCCCAAACACACCTCACCCACGCTCACCAGCAACCACCCAGATGAAGACCAAAGTCCCAGTCCAGAACAGAGCTGTCAGCGCAGATGTCCTTCATGGCCTGGTCTTTCATCTGGCAATGTGGAGGAGGACCAGAGGGGGGTTTCAGTGTAAAACTGAGATTTAGTCCCTTCAAGTTAAATCACATCAAAACAACCAACTCTGTGCTAAGGAGTGAAAACAAAGAGAGAAATTACCCAGGATGCCTTTGATTGAGGGGACCAGAGTGAGGGAGAACAAGACGACAGTGTGCTTGACAACTTCAGACAGACACCAACACTGCAAAAAGAAAGAAAAACACCCTTGTTGCCAAATTCTACAAAGCTTTTGTTCAAAATGTTTTCCTGAGGCCCGGGTGCTTAGGAACCAACACTACAAGCCCATAATGAGCTGAGCTACCCCATATAACACCCATATAAAACTGTTTTAGTTTAAAAGATTAAAAATGATATATAGAGACACATTAGCAAATCATTCCTAGCAACTAGCCTGTGTTGCTCTACATTGCTTAACACCAAAATAAATACGTTTTGTGGTCCCTAGATATATGAGTCCCTAAACCCAGGTAAGATTATGACGCTTTTCGCTTGTTTTATCATTAAGTTAAAATAGTAACCATTACTTTTATATATCTACAGTGATAGCAGACCTCTGGTCAATAAGCTGCAGTCTTGAGCCAACAATCTAAGATTTAATTTATATCTAGAGCAGGACAAGTTGTCTGCAAAATTTAATACTTAGAGTTAAGGGTCTGTTCAAATCCTTACCCGACATCTAAGCAATATTAATAGCGATGCCTGCCTTAGCAAGCAACACTAATAATCAACATTATCAATGCGTCCAAAGTGCAAGACACATTAGCACTATCTGGGACTTGAATAGCTTTATCTTCACTTCCCGTGAGTGGCATAGAAATGTGCATAAGTGTGTGTGTGTGTTCAGATGAGAAGCAGAGAGTCTTATTAAGGTATATTTGTCTGACACTGAGTGATTTGAGTATTCACCCACTCAGCAGGCACGCTGGTATAAAACACATTAACTATCTTTTGATAGCACTTTACCTGACACTGTTCATCTGCAGTTATCTGCCGTACGTACAACACCGCCTTTGTCACCATGTGGAGTTTTTTGTGAAAACACAGGGTAGATTATGGAAAGCAGGGGAGAGACAGACTTACTAGATGAGATCTGTTGCCAGCAAGAAAATTGAGACCAAGTCATTAAAGCTATGGGCCAAGAAATATATTTATGCTCGACAGACCCATGGCTCAGTATTGATCCAACATTGTCGTCTGACACATTAGCACCCATGAGAGAAGAAATTGTTTTATAATTTTAGCGAAAGGAAACCAATAGATTGTGAAACAAGGTGTCACTGTATATATGTTCTTTGTGGTAATTAGTTTTGCCTGCAAGCTGAAGGCATTTTAATGCATCATATCGCAAGTGAAGTGTCAAGTCAACTATGAGGTATCGTTCACCTCTCAACCTGAACTTTCTGTGCCCCCACAGAAGAGATCTTGCTGAATTCGTACAGTAATTTAAACTTCAAAGTTTTTGCAGATCTCAGGTTACATGCAAGCCAATCACGACAGGCTTTGGACTCAGAAAGATGTTTCTGTGAAGACCGGCTATAGAAGTAAAACAGTATATAACTCTCACGCACGTGAGCTTTTCAAATGGAAGACAGAAACACCAGGCAGATGCTGTCCAGTGCTGTATTTTTAATGATCAGATTTTCTCAGTGTACCACCGATGAAGATCAAAGGAAATTGAAATATGTCTTACAGTTCTGTGTGATTGGAATAGAAAGCCTCATACCATGCATGGCTGGGAATGGGCATGCTGACGACGGGGTGGCTGAAGGCCAGTTTTAAATACACTAACAAATCGACACAGAAGATTTCAATCAAAACAGGAATCTGAATCACAGTGGTATCCTCAATAACTCAAAGAGCACCATACAGAAATACGATATATGGACAAATATGAATCTCCATATAAAACTACACTTTATATATGTGTGTGTATATATATATATATATATATATATATATGTCATATGTTTAACCTAGTTCAGACCTAGTAAGTTGTTTACAGAAATGTGTGCCATATATTCATTACATATATGAAAATTGACTATTTAAATATTATTATATGTTGCATATACTTCCAAGTATGTGACATGTCAAATCATATCTGAACATAATTTTATTGTGTTTTACTTTACCACATATCTGATTTCTGTATGGGACTGACAGAAAGAGCAACATCCAGGCAAGCTGAAGGTAGATTCTGGCTGCTTGACTCACAGCCGCAGCTGTACCACTCCACATGACCACAGCCAAAGAAAACTGAACTCCAATCTCTGATTCTCATTCAACTCTAATTAACAAATCATTAGCACGGAATGTTTCAGAATGTGCTCAAAATTCTTCACCTTCCTGGCATTTTATCCTTGCAATCAAATAAAGTTTAGAGTTACATGGCAAAAAGCTACATAGTTCAAATACATCTATGTCTAAACTGCACATTCTCACATATGTATATACACACCTGCACTAGCACTTTTGCAACTGTGCAATTTGTACTGAGTATCTTGTCTTTGATCTTGTCTTTATGTCTTTTATCTTGTCTTTATGTCTTTTATGTCTTAGGCTGCTAAAGGATCCACAGAGTAAGAATTTCCTTGTATAGTGTAACAGAGTGTTTCCTGTACATATGACAATAAACTCTTGAATCTTGAAAACTTTGTAGTTTTCATATATATTGATTTGAACTTGCACACTAAACAGTAAAGCAGTAAACATAAATTGTACCATTAACACATCTTACAAATTCATGCAGAGAGCATAAGGTTGTTTAAACCTTTGGTCACTGAGAAACATAAGAAACATTTAAAAGTATATTCAAAGAATAATGTATAAACTCTTGTTTTTTATCTTTGTGATCTGATGAAAGTGTGGGTCAACACATTAGCAAAAATGTCACAAGTTTGCGTGGCTTTGCCTACATAACAAGCCAACTGCATTTTTTTACCCTAACTTCACACTTTGCAAGTGTCAAATGTCTGAAACATTAACAAGACAGATTTTTCCACTTCGAGGTTTTCACCTTCGACATCTAGATTTCTTTCAACTCTGCTCGTCAATGCAACCCAGTCACAGGTTCAACACTTACACCACTTTGGGCTAAAAATGGAAGAATTAAATAACATAAGTAGAACAATTATTTACTTGACAGTTTAATAGCAAGAAGACAGACGTCGCCCGGGTGGGCCCCTCGTGTGACCTCACAAAGAGCTGCTGTTTTCATTCTGGTCTTTAAAGGTGGGAGTAGCAGAAGCTTGGCACTGCCAACGTAGCACACAGCATAAAGAATTGTGTGCTTCAGCATTTAGCAATTAATGTTTGACCATCTATAGTTTAGCAGTTTATAAAACATTCAAATTCAAATGGAAACAGAACTGCAGACTGAAATCTATTTTAAAATTGAACTCAATATACGACACAAATTCCCTCCGAGATCATTTTACCTAATTCTACCAAATTTACCAAGTAAAATGTGCCAATTTTGGTAATAAAACCTTGATATTCTTTGTTAATCTATGTTGACCACTATAATAACAGAAAACTCCAAAGTTAACCAAGAAACTTTTTAAAAGCATTTCTGTAAGGCCACTTTGCCTTGCAAATTATTCTGAGTGTACTTTAACAAGGCCCATTTTGTATATTTTTTCATCAGTGGAAAAGAATCTGTCCATGGCTGTCAAATCTCTCTTCCTTTTAACACCACACACATCCCCTCTCCAGCCTCTCCACCTCTCTTCTAATTGCATTGCTTTTAGCACAGTAAATCTCTCTGTGACACTAGCTGTACTCTCTTCATATAACGTATTGCCTCTGTGCCGGCATGCCTGGCACTTTCAAAAAACTTGCTGCCTTCCAAAATGTTAACTGTAATGACGTGATTAATGGTTGTATTAATTAATCGTTAAATGTATGCTAATTGTTTAATTGGTCGTTTGATCTATATAAGATCATTTATAAATTAAATGAGTTGATTTAACCTTTGTATTGATTGGATCTGACAATGAATTATTTGGCCAGCTCCCTGATTTGCAATTTCAAATTAATTCACAAAATGGACGTGTGAGGACCGAGGTTTCAACCACCCAGGTACTCCACACAGGGGCTGACAAAAGCCGCACTTATTTATGAAACCATGCAGGTGAAAATAATGCATTAATATTAATGCAGAGCTGTAAATTTTCATAAGATCTGGCTTAAGGAAAGCTAATCTTCAAGCATTTGTCAACATAAATGTAAATGTGCTTCAAAAACGAAAGCTTACCTTTGAAAATCCTCTGGAGGGATAAGAACTGATTTTCACAGAGCGTCAGTATGTTTTAGCTTCAGTTTGAAATTCACTACAACACATACACACTCAAGTTTTATTCTCAGAATGTGACAAAGTTTCAATTTTTATATTCATGGTTATTTTAACTGAAAATGCCTGCATTCATTTCTACATGTTTGGATAGACACTGAAACCTATAAACAAGTATCAATGTCTTGACAGCACCTAAAAAAAACTGTTTTTATTTATGCACGGCTTTACAGATGTACAAATCCTTTAAAATAGGTCTAAACTGAAATTAACAAAATCTTTGTGATGGCATCGCCACGGTAACTGAGGTCAATAACAAGTAACATTAACATTTGTTTCACTTATTTACTGTGTGTGTGATGTTACAATGTTTCCAGACAGTTTTTGTAATACAAAATACATTATAACACATACAACATTAAACCATAAAAACATTTACAATTAAGTAAATGCATTTACTTATATTGGTGTTAAATTTTGGATTTAACTTTCTATAAATCTCAAATTATTAAGCATTTCTATTCTTACTTAAAAGGATTTACACTTTTGATGCTGTGAATGCAACTGACTCCATGATTTCCCTGTTAGAAATACACTAAGGAGATCAAATAGCATTTTTTACATTCTTAGTAAGATGGCTAGATAGATGGACATAACTTTCTTTTTCCTCTGGGCATTTTTTTATATTGCAAATATTATAGTCTTAAAAAAGAAAAATGACAAAGGGCCCCAAAACAACCTTTAAAGCTTGTGTGCATTGAGACCTATTTCAATATTAGTTTACACGCCTGCTAGATAATAAATCCAAGAGGATTTTGCTGTAGAAGTTTCCCTGACACTGATTTACTGGTGGGGTTTAAAGTCTTTGTTTGGTGAGGTGTAGGGAACTGCTGGGTCCTCTCTATAAACCTAGTTAAAAGTGAGAGAATGGAGGAACAGAGAAAGGGGAGAGAGAGAGAGTCATACAAGTTCTCCTCCCACCTAAATGAAAAGACAAAATCATTACCAGCACTGGTCTAGTAAACTCACCTACACCTGTGTAACAAAAGTCCCTCATTGCCTTTAGACCAGACATTCAGTTTAATGTCTTGCTGCAGTTTAATCACTAGACTGCTCTGCCACAGAGTAAATCATTAATTGATGCAGAACAACTACAATTTTGTCTATTTTTTTTTTTACTTGTAACTCATGTTTTATTTGTGTAGCCTTTTTATTTTATTTAATAATTTGTTTTCAGCACTCTAAGATAAAGGTAGCTGCAATAAAACATGTTTTTTATATTTTAAAATGTTAAAAATTGTGTCCACTTTCACATATGCTCTAAACTCCATAATGTGCTGTAGCCATCATGTATTTCTTAGACATCACGCATTACTGCACAAATTAACGTCGCTCACGTCATCATTACAGTAGGTGGCAGACGCACCTTTTTTGTTTCTAAATTCAAATCCTAAAAATTGTGGCAATTTTTACATATGCTCATAGATCTCAAAGTGCGCTGTAACCTCAATGTAATGTTTTAACATCGCACATTATTGCACAAATAAAGATCGCTCACCTCTTCATCTGGCAAAAGCACATTGTTTATCTCGCCAAATTTAGCACAGTTCACTTGGCGCGTCTGGGCGCGTCGTCTGCGCATGTGCGCGTCCTCAAGTATTCACGAGAGTGAATCGGCGAGACCTACAGCACGGGAAAAGTTTTCAAATATGATCATAAAGGTAAACTATGTAAAAACGATTATATAATAATAATTTGTTCTTTACAAACCAATACTGTTTCACTTTAGGCGTCATGCTCAACAATAGTCCAGTTATATATTCTTATGCATATTTGTAGTTCGTTTCACTTTGAAATACGTCACATTACGGAAGTAAATGTGTTGTAAATTTCGATTTATGTCGACTTAAAATGTTTTTGTTAATGACTCTTAATCTTTGTTGACTAAAACTATGTAGTAGTCAGAGTAAAATAAACAGATAAATTAATATAACAAGGGGAAATAAGGAAAGTGTATACAGTAACAAATGCAGGCAAGTTCTGCTCAGTTTTTTATGTTTCACATTGTTTATACGTTTCACATTTGCCTGTTGTATATGTCACATGTTGTATATCAGCTCCATTGCTGTCATGGTCTTACCACAGTTTTTTAAGCCAGCTGAAAAACTTCAGCCATTTTAGACTAAGAGACATTTATACTGTGAAACAGGTACAGTATCTCTCTCAATCTCCTTCTCTTTTTAAAGAGGAACCTTAGGAGGTCAGGAACCCAATCACACTTTTGTAGACTTTATGTCCTGCCCTACAGACCAGTATGTGCTGAGAGCTGAAGTTTCTTGACTGCTTGAACTTGCACATAAATACTCCTCTAAAGGGCCATTCTGAGACTCTGAAATGGCATGTTGCCTCTAGTTGGTAAATGAATTTCAGTATCACCTAGATTAGGCTATGCTTTTAGTGACAGCTTAAATAATAGCAAGTGCTACAGAATGCAGTTCACTGAAAGACACAAGCCAGTTAACCTCTCAAGCAATCACAGAGGTCACACTGGCTCTGAGTTTACTAAAGAATTTGCAGCAACTCTCAGTCACGATTGAGGATATCAGACACCCCATTTACACCTGGTTTTAAGATTCAGTTCACAAGAGAAAAGCAAGATACAAAATGTTTAGTGATTAAATAACTTTTAGCTCAATTGGTAGAGCATTGCAATTTGCAGTGCAAAGACTGTGAATTTGATACCTAGAAAGCATTATTTGGATAAAAAACATATACCTTGGATGTGTTGTAAGTCGCTTTGGATAAAAGTAACTGCCAAATGCATCAGTGTAAATGTACAATGCAGCTTGTGATTGGATCATCAGAGATGGATCTTAATACCGGATGTAAAGAGATGGAGGCTGAGATCATTGACAGGGTTCTTAGAATGCTCTCATTGATAAACTGGAGAAAAGGGGTAGTGGAGATGAGAAGAAGGTTTGCATTACTTCCTGTGGGCTTTTAGTAAGCAGGAAGAGAAGGAGGGAGGAAACAAGTGATGAATGGCGATGGGTTGCGCCAGCAGCGAGGACTGTAGGAGAAGCTCATTCAGGCCTGCCTGCCTGTCTGATTTATAGCACAGGGAGGGCACTGTGTACACCTAACCATTTGCCATTTCACCCTTTTGCCATTCCCCTTCACTCCACCATTGATGCGGAAAAGGTTAAAGGCCATCGAACTGACACAGATGTTGCATCTTAAAAGTGGGAGTTCTTTACTTTGATTGGGAAAACACCACTGACGCTATTACGGTTTAGTAAATACAACCGGTGCCGTGACAGCACCTGTCTTGGTTTCCGTACACTGCATTATTTAGCTCTATCAAATGTGCTAACGTGACCGATGAGTGATAGGAAGACAGACAGATGGTGTGATATTTTTATAAACAGGAGTTGAAAGGCGAGCGACATTTGAAGGGCCTCTTCACAATAATCACAGCACGGGCAGAATGAAGTCGCAAACATTTACTTGACAGTCACTGCGTCTACCTGAGCCGTGCGTTTACTCCACCCTCGAGTCGTGCCCTCTTCAGGCTAATTACCACCTGTCAGACAGCCGCATCACCTCACCTGCATTTCTCAAACAGCACTCTTCTTTGATGGTGTTCAAAATATTATCTTTCAGATGAAGGAAAAGCAACGTGCCGCACGTGTGTGACTGGTGGGGTAATTATGATGTTTGCGCTGTCAGAGAAGCTGATTAGCCTGACTCATGAAAACATGACCCTCCGGCCCAGCAAAAACAAGGCCACCCATATTTATAACAGGCAAAGGGAGAAAACACCTGAGCAGACTATTAGTCTGTCACAACACTCTCACCCTCCGAACACACACAGGCATTTAAACACTTCCACATGGAGCTTAAGTCAGCACTTTATGAGCACTAGTTAAACACACCTTGACAACTCAGCAGGAGAGCATGTTGTCACTCAGCTTTAGTTTGTTTAAACAAACTTGCAAACAAAAAGTTAACATATAAAACCTTATTGTAAAGAGCTGTAATTATTAATACTAATGTTGTTCTTTTAGTCTTCAACACAAATTAATACGTCTGTCTCTTGTTTGTGTGTCTTTTGTAAGAGGTTTTTTAATTGAATAAATATAAGAAATATGAAGCTTAATTAAACTATTAAACTAAACTAAAAATGTATAAATATTGTTACCTCCAAAGCCATGTTTCTGCAATATTTTGCCTCAGCTTTGATGGAGGAAAAATATATGAAATGTCTCTTTTATTCATAATAGGTAACCCTAAATTTTGACTGCACATACAGACACTGTCAACAATGTTAATTTAAGCAGTAATTCAGATAACATCAAACTGCATGAAGAGAGAAAGAAAATTGGGAGTTTGTTGGCAGCTGAGTGACAGAAACAAACAGTCCAGGCTTGAATAGCGCTGCGTGTTGACTCTGACAGGTAACATGTCACCCAATCGAAAGCAAGCCGCTAATTAAGACTCTCAAACACACACACACACACACACACAGTTTTTTGCAATGAAGTCTAGCACACCATTCTGCACATGGACTGGTACTCGCTGCAGCCATCTACTAAGTCAGAGAAACGCACACACTAACAAAAGAACATATTCCTTTTTCTAGGCATTCTAAGTGTATTTTTTGGCTAAACAAACCTATTTTCATACAGAGGATTAACATGAATGTGCATTTAAACATGCTTCATGTGGTAACATCTAAATAAACTAGTTTTAAGATAAAATATACATTTCTATGATTTATTACTTAATATGCACCAATTAAAGAGTTAGATCAGATAGAAATTATACCTTCAGTTAATAACAGCATGTTTTTGCATTACATATTTTTCATATACATATGCACACATAAACTAATATGCTTAACAGAAGATTATATTGTTGCTTAACTATAAAATTAAACAAACTGAATTCTAGAACTTTCTGACTGTATTTAAAAAACAGGTGATATAGATTATACTGCATGTCTGCGTAGAATGAAACAGGTTAAAACCATACATCAGACAAGTGACCTTTCTCCACCTCATAAACTAAATAAATAAACTAGTCAGATGGTCCACCCAGTGCAAAAATAAATGTTAGAATAAAAGTGATGTGTTAAATTTAAGCCAAATTCTATACCAAGAATCTAACATCAATGACGATCGATTTTACTGGCATAATTTTATTGTACCTGTGCACTTTCAAAGACCCTGTCTAATTAAATCATATTTAAATAATGAAATCAATGTAGTTAAAATGTTTTGGGAGGATTCTAATGCCACAGGGTTGAAATAAGCGGTTGAAAGTCTATTAATTTCATCGGTACATGGCGTCATATTTAGATTTAATAGAAAGTTTTTAATGAAGCACGATTGGGGAAAAGATCTTCTACTCCATTACGATTTGATGGATGGTAGAGAAAGGTTAGCAGACGCTCATTAGCACTCTCTTAAATTACCAAAGCAGTAGCCACTCTTTCTTCTCTCTCTCTCTCTCTCTCTCTTTCTCTCATCATCACCTTGCTGTTCTGAAACAAACATAATCTAAAGGGGAAATATGTTGTGTTTGGTATATGTGTAATTAGGATGTTTCTGCCAGAGGCAACATGCAGCAGCGAATCAGAAAATCTAAATAAATGAAGGAACTGACCCAAATGTATAGATTCAGGGTGTCATTTTAAGAAAGGCTATGATTTTTCACATGGTAATAAAGCTGCATTTACCCAACGTAAACTCCAGGCACAATATCACATCTTATTGTTAATAACTCGCAAATGACTTAAACACCAAAAAATGACAAACATGAACATACAAAAATCACAAATGTGGACACATCATTTGGTTTTGATGCTGCGGTTGGTTTGATCCAGGTGTGCGTCTGTGTGCGAGTATGTAAATGTGCTGGTATATTTGATATGATATTATCATAATGGCCCCTCCAGGAGAGTCTGCATCTCCATCATTTCCCGTGCCATGCAGATGATGGAGACCCTGGTGAACTAATATACATATTAAAATAAATGTACATATAAATTATACGGGGGTGTTTTATATTCGGGTGAATGATGATGCAGGGTAAATGTAATGCCGTTATGAGTGAAAGGCACATGACGACTGGAATTTCACACATGCATGTAGTATAAAAAGCAAGAATAAATTAAAAGTGCATATATTTTAAAAGAAATGTTGAAGTAACCAGGATCACTAAAGGCTGTATTTGTCTCTATATACTTTTTTGCCAGCCAAATAGTCTCTTATTTAATTTATTTAACTGGAATGACAGCCAGAATGCTGCAGGATTATAGCAAAAGTAGATGAGAGTGGTTCAAGACTCCACAGTAAACTATATTAAAATGAAACAATAATGCACTCACACTACAAAATAATGCACTCTGAAAATAAGTCAATATAAAATATTGCCACTGGCATGCACGGTGATTCTCCAAGAATAGCAGCACACAGTTTGAGAACAGCAAGTTAAAAGTGATATGAATTTTCATTGTTAATTTTTCAATTTCATAAGCATTTTCATTGCAGTCTGCCACATCTCGATGTGTAAAGCATTCTGTGTTGCAAATGTGGTGAAGTTAAATAAACCTTTTACAATGAAATCTATATATAAAAATGCATTTTAAAAGTAGCAAAATAAATTAAGACATGATCAAATTTACATGGTAAAAGTTTTCAAGAGCTTTAAAAAAGTTTTAATGTTTGTCATGATACAGTATACATAAGTCACATAAAATTGCCTGTAGTCAAAGAAACGTCCTTAAACAAGTTTTAAGCAATCGTCTTTAAAATAACTCAATAAAAACCACAATAAAATATGCCTTATACCTTGAAAAATGTCACTACAATAAGAATTTTAGTTAGAACCTCATCATCATGGATGCTATAAAAAAACATGGTCTGGATTGAGACTGCTCTGGAATGAACTAAGCACAACCTATTACACATACCTTTGTATGCCGATCATTACAAAACCACAGCGCCACCCCCACCAGAATCCATAGGCCCTGCAGCTTCCTGTCTCAGATCATTACGGCTTTGATTATTAGTGACAACAATGGACGCCCATCACTCAGCTTGTGTGCCATATTGGCAGATGAAGGGTACCCTCGCTCCACACAGCTCCGCTCCCAGACCACAAATCCAGCTGAGAGGAAGGAGGGAGGGACCCAGACTAATGATGAGTTCTTTCAGACTTGACTTTCAAACTCAGTTGACTTTGAAAGCGATCAATGCACACTTTGCAACAAACCTGCAAGTTGTAACTATTATAAAAAATATATAAAGTATCTGTGTTTGTTAGACATGGTTGATAACATTTTACATTACAGCAGCTATCGAAACAGACTTTACATTTAACCTTGGTTGGTTACATTTAAATTGGTTTTAAAGTTTCAACCGTCCTTTACCAATAATGTTACATTAACATTACTTATGTTTTGTGTCTTAGAATCATTAATATAAAATAAAAATAAATGTATATAAATAAAATATAAATGAAATTTAACAGGCTAAGATTCTAAGTCTTTTTCTATAATGTATTTTTGTTGAAGCCAAACTAATGCCACAGAAACAAGACTACAGGAATGGATATCACAAGGAGGTTAAGGGCCTTATAGGACCTGTGCACAGGGTCTCGTAGGACTGTGATCCCCCCTGTACTCAATATTATAGTGTTAGCAATTACTCAGCACTGTGCTAATATTTACACAGTTCATTTTCACATTCATTTATTTAAATCCTCAAAGCAAGGTAAAAAAAAACTTCAGTAAATTATCATAAAGCAACGGTAATAAAGAATCCACGCATGCTAATCCAAACGGGCAGCATTATAGCAAAAAAGTTTAATAATAATAATTTATTCATGCAATGCGGTCCCCACCGAACGTGGTCATTTTTTAACTCGTGTGTTTATTCTTTTTTAATAATGCTGGCGAAACAAAATAGTCTCCCCTCTGCCACTGGCCCGTAAATAATGATAAATCAAATGTTTCATCTCACTGGAACGCCAAATAAGCAAATAATGCAATTTTATCAATTAGGCTTTTGTCTTAATTGTTGACTTCACTTAGCGCGCGAGCAGCAGCAAGGCAGAGCGCTGTGCCATTTTTCAATTAAAAGGTCCAGATGTTTTCGGAGGCATCAGTAGGCACCAGCAGTTATGAGAAATGCTTCATCTGCATTGTAATAATCACTACAATATCAGCTCCGGGCAGCATTTACATACTCATGTTTTATTCCAGCCTTCTTTTCTAATGTAGCGCTTAATTATAGTCAGCATCCCACAATGGCAGGCCTCTGGAGCGCCCGAATTTATTTACTCTGTAATGCGGAGAGGCACCGTCTCTCTCTTTCGCGTTGTGGTGGACGGCGAGGGACGGGAGTGAATGCAGTTAATGATGAAAAACATATGCATGTGGTGCTGATTATACTGTAAATAAATATGCGTTTTGGGAAAAAACAGTACAATGCGTGGCTGGATCTAATTTTGGAAAAGGAAGCTGGAAGGTCTCTGTTCTGACACCTGATATGCTGCCTGCTGCCCACATAGTCAGCTGCCTTTTAAGACAGCACCCTAACAGACATGAAACCTCTTAAGTGACCGATTTGTAGTGCACTACATTGGCAGCATCTCACACAAACAGTGCTGCAGACCCAAAACTTGACTCGCAGTCAAGCACAGTCAGTGTTGCTTTATCATATCTGTTTTGTAAAGTATCCATTTTGTCTCTGATGTTTCTTCTAAAATTTCTTATAAGGAACAGAGACAAATGAGACAATTGTTGGAATTCATATAGTATGAAGGTGTAAGACTCATAGATTGTATAGCTGAAATGATGGTTCTGGATAAATGTGATGAGATATGCATACGTTCATAACAAAATCTTAGTAACATTGACAATTGATTGTAGACTTTGCCAATCTGTGCTCAGTTTCTGGCATTTTTGAAACTTTAATGAAGACATGAGATTTTCTTGAAATTCTCCATACGTAGGCAGCTCACTAGGTTTTGGAAAAGAGTGTATGTGTCCCTTTGTGATAGTTAGAAAGAAAAAGCGAATGGGTACACAAGAGGACCATAACAATTGGGCAAGATGTGTTTGTACTCAAGACAGTGTGTGTGTGTGTGTGTGTGTGTGTTTGTGTGCAAGTAGGAGTAAGAAAGAGAGAGTTGTAATCCACTTTCTGTTCTCGCTGCAGAAGGCAATCAAATGTGCTGCTCATGTGTAAAGACACTTATCTGCTTGGGGAGTATTTCAACATCATATTTCCACAGGAAGTGAGTATCAGCCCTGACAGGCGATTGCCTCTGTTCTCTCATATGTCTCTATAGACAGCACCTCAGAACAAGACGAAACAGAGAGAGAGATAAAAGTGTGACATTTTCTCAAAGAGAGGCCTTTTACAACAATCATATAAAAGTTATCAGTATCCTCATAAGTGTCAGTGATGTGTGCTTTACGTGTGAGGCGCAGACATTGCGGGGGGGCGATCGCCTGGTGATAAAGATGGAAATTTTAATCAGACATGCTCATCTTCCTCGTGTGCGGGCACCCTACTTCTTCAGCTTGCTCAAGGCGCTTTTTATCATTTCTTTGTAAAACGAATTCCCTTCATCATTTTCGGTGCAGGTAATATACCCCTTGCTACTGCTTCAAGCTAGATAGATTTAATGTTCTTAAATTCGCAAACAAATAGTTTATTTCCTGATTGTTTTGGTGGTGGTGGTGTTGCATTCAGCAAGAGCGCTACATATGTATTTTCTTTGGAGTCAATTTCAGCTAAGAGACTCAACCGTTGTTGTATACTTTAATCTTCTTAAAGGTACAGTTCACCTAAAAATGAAAATTTGATCATCATTATTATCCTGGCCACTTTTTTGACATGATAAAAGTGAATGAGAAATGGAGCTGTCAAGCTTCAAAATGGCAGAAAAACTCCATAAAAGAATCATAAAAGTGGTTCATGTGACATGTGTGCTGTGTCTTCTAAAGTCACATGAAATCGTTGTGTGAGGAATAGAAATAAAGTTTTTATTTACTAAGAATGTTGCTGACTAATAAACTGTTAACAATATGTAACATATAATAACATAATGAATGAATTATTCGGATCTGTTCTGTGAAGATGATCAACCAATTTATTGAAAAGATCCAATTCAAACAGTCTGATTTCAAATCTGACATTATTGCTTTTTTCAATAACTCTCATAAGCGTTCCAAGGATAGCAAGAGTGGATGTCGTGATTTTTAATAAAAAAATAAGGATTATAAAGCTATGGTGTGGCTTCAGAAGATTAAATCTAAGCCATATGGACCTCTTTTTCTTGATTTTTAGAGCTTGACATCCCCAGTCGTCATTCACTTTCATTATCGGAAAAATCTGGAACAGATATTTTTCACAAAATTATCTTTTGTCTTCCATGAAAGAAAGTCAGTCTTTGGTTAGGAATGGCATTAGGGTGATTATTTATTTTGTACTGTACCTTTAAAAACATGCATGTCACTGCTGGAATATTACTGACACGGCTCGCAAATGCGTGTCAATTTCAATACCACCCAGATAAAACAAGCTCAGTTCAGCTTCCCACCAAGCAAGAGAGATGCTAATCAAATTCACACAGTCTGAATTTTTTACAGCTTTAAAGGATTGTCAAGGCTAATGGCGCCTCCTCTACTGAATGTCTGGCAGTAAATCAGTGCACATGGGCCTCTTCCCCAAAAACAATGAGTAATACAGCTCTCCGTCTCTCCAAACGCCGGACTGGTGTGAAAAATCTGGGCGAAGTGGCCCTCCTGACACTGATGCATCGCAGACACAGTCACAGTTACATTCATCATGTCCTATGCTAAATTAATCTTGATAGGCCGGAGACCAAATTACATTAGTCCTCTGTTTCACACACCGCTCCTGCAAAGAGAGCTGAACAAACATTTATGCTCGATTACTGTTTTTAAGACAATTATACACAACTTACGTGGCGTCGAACATGAAAGCTGAGAAATGAACTTTTACCGTGTTCGGAAGAAATTAGTTTGAAGACTTCAGCTGGCTTAGCGCACAGTTGGGCCGTGCTAAATACCAAGACCAAACTAACAGTACTAAAGCTACTAAATTAACTACAATTTAAAGCAGCATGACAGCAGTTCAGTAGTTCAAAAATAATGTTGCTTTTACTATTAATAGGCTAGTTTTTCCAAGTAGTGGAAAGTAGTAACAGTGCTGCTTTTAATGTCACATTGTATTACACACTCAGGCTAAGCAAACTGAGAAAATACTCTCACTACTCTCAACACATGTGGTGTTGCTCAGTCTAGTTCGCTCTTGTATTTGTTTATAAAACTGCAAATATGAATTAAAAAAGTAAAATATTTTGTTAAATAATATTGTTTGTTTTTGATTTAACTTTATTGAACAGTATTTTTTTCTGTTGTATTTAGTGTAAATGTGTGTAAATGTATCTTAAATTTTACTTATATATGAAGTATATACTGTAAGTCAAACAGGTACACATTTACATATAGTATGTACATATTTTGGCATATATTGGTGATATAAGGTGGCACTTTATTAATACACTACGTACACAATGAGAATTAATAAATTGAAAAAAAATTGAAGCAATTATTTGAAACAGAGGTGGTGAAATTTTTGCCTCTTTAACTTGAATCTATTTTTATAATATAACATTTAGATCAGTGACACAGAGGAACAAATTAAATTAATAAAACAATGTTAATAAAACACAGCAACAATTTAAAACTGTCCATCAATAAATGTGATACATTTATTTAAAGTTTCACATAAAACTCCTAAGACACAAACATTCACGCATACATGCACACACAAACATAGTTTCTCTCCCGCATGTACACACATTGTCAGCGAGGGCAACTAAACCACACACGCAAAATATTATTCATCATACAAATGAACTCATTTTCTTCTAAACGAATTAATACAGGCCCAGACAGGAAGCTTTTGTTTATTCCTTACAATCATTTATTTAGATTTACACATGAATGTTTTGCTGCTGTTTTATTTATACAGACAGCAGCTACAAATGCTGTACTTATACAAAGTGAAATGTCCTAATAGGTAAAGGGGAACATTTGCAAGCATTTGCTAGTGCTGACACTTCATTTGTATCAGAATTCATCCCCCACCCCCAAAAAATAAATATATAAAAGTTGGGAAGTTTGCCAGGATGGTGAGGTGGCCATATTTTAAAATACATCATCATGTCACTTCTTTAATGTACCATAATCTATTAGGCACATGGCAAACTAACAGGAATCTTTTTAAATAATGGCGTTTTATGGCTTTGCGCAGGTGATTAATTAAATAAAAAGTCAGCGTTGCACAAATCATCTCTTTAATTAGTAGGAGGAACGTCACCGCTGCGTTCTACGACGTTCCGCAGCGGGAGGACGAGGCGGCAGGAGGTGCCAGTCAAAGTGCCACCAAGAGCGAGAGCGCGTGTGCGTGCGTGTGCGCGTGTGCGTGCGCTTACCGTTTTCTCCGGGCGTACGGTGGATACCCGGCAGCAATTCCAGGTGCTCATGTCAGCTGGAATTCAACTCCAGCTGTTTGGAGAAGATTGATTTCATTATGTTCTTCTGTCTCCCTGTTTTTTCTCCACAGTTTTCTCTGTAGTTTTCTTTAATTGCTTGTCTTGTGAATTGGTGAATGTTAAATAGGAGAATTACAAGTTTTCTTGCATTTTTTTCTTTACCTTTGGTGTGCTGAACTTTTGTGGAGTGGTGAGAATGAGAGAGAGGCAGCGAATATAAATAAATTAAAACAGCTATTTATTCCCTTAATTGTGCTTGCTTCAAGGCTCACAATTATAAATATACATCATACATCTGAAGCCTAATTAACTTTAACCAAATTAAAGAGGAAAAATAAACCCTGAACAGCAACTTTCAACTAAAATTCAGCTGTGACATTAAATCTGATTCAGCAGCATTATTATATAATAGTCACAGTTTTCCGTTGCGCTATAATTACTCTGTGAGAAATGTCCCATAAGTCTTTGCTGCTTCAAAGATCACACGAATTGTGTTATCAGGACTCGCCTTTTATTGAATTTACTCAGGTTCCTCTTTTCTGATTAGAGGAATCCATTTCTCTTTCCACTTGGATAGATCTGTCCTCCATCATGGTTAATGTTAACTTCATGTACACTCTGAACAGAGACTGCTGGGATCATCATTCTCATTAATGAAGCTCAGACTCTGGTCCCTGTGTCCTCCTCTATACAAAATGCTTCTTCATTTCAGAGTTGCTCTGCTTTATTAAAGCTCATTACCATTTCTCTTTTAATAAGGCCTCTTTAAAGTCATTACCTGCAGTGGGGTTTAAAGAGTACTGCTATTAAAAGGTTACTTAGATGTGAATAATAGCCCTGCGATATACTCAAGTTAATTACTATTGGAAACTGGTTGAGGTTTAATTTAATGCTGACCTGTTCCATTGAAGAATATGTTGTACTGACAGA
>JAZGTK010000272.1:0-57046 GCA_036877625.1 Ambastaia sidthimunki
AGAGAGAGAGAGAGATAGAGAGAGAGAGAGAGAGAGAGAGAGAGAGAGAGAGAGAGAGAGAGAGAGAGAGAGAGAGAGAGAGAGAGAGAGAGAGAGAGAGAGATGTTAGAATGAGATACATAAACACTGGCAGTACACTCCTTGTGTAGGACCTATGGCAATAATTTCCAATGTTTTAATGTTTACAGCACTCCTTGAATAAAAAGAGCAAACCCAGATTTTGATTTATACATACGAAGGAAATACAGGCGGCGAGCAGCAGAATTCGAACAAGCAGATCCTCAAACTGCTCCACAACAAGTTCCCATAGCGACTTCCCTGTAAACACATACCACACACAAACACACGTCACTTGGAAGCGTCTTCAAAATTTCAAACTCACTTTCCATTAAGTGACCTACATAAAACAAAACCTCAAAACAGCTGAAAGCCTCTACAAATGAAATCTTCAAATAACATTCAATCAAGATCTCTTCGACCACAAAGCGTCTGAAAGCCTCAAGCAACATCCTCAAGGGACTCCAATAATAACTCTAATTAGCTACATAACTAGCATCTCCTATGCAACAAAGAAAAGCTCAGAGAGACGTTTAACACAGAATACATGATGAAAGACCCGGAGGAACATCTCACCTTCTTCTGCGGGTAACTCTGTGCCACAGATTACAGCGAAATAAAGAAGATGGACAGAAGATAAAAAGGTTAAACACACAGTATTTATTTATTTGTTCATATTGCACAAACCATTGGTATAAAATGCAGTACAGTGACTGTCGGTTAGATTAGACATGCTAGGTTACGTATTTTCAGAGCGATGGACTGTACCATTGGGACCCCATCTCTCCCTGCTCTTTCTTAATTGCTCAGAGCTCAGTCCCGTTGTCTCATTGACACCAAAATATCCCAGCACCTCCTCAACCGTCTTAGTATGGGCATTGTCCATCCCTACAAAAGAAAAACACCACATTTTTAACTAGTAATATTATACTAAGGTTTCATTCATTAACATTAGTTAATACATTACTTAACATGCTCTAACAGTGAACAGTACTTCTACAGAATTTATTAATTTTAGTTAATGTTACTTTCAACATTTAATAATACATTTTCAAAATCAAAATTCTGTTAGCATAAATGAATGCACAATAATCTAACAACAATAACAAACAATAAATTATTTGTTTTTAACTTGCATTAGCAAAGATTAATAGATGCTGTAACGATATATTGCTCAGTAGTTCATGTTAGCTAATGCATTACGAAATAAATAGAAGTGTTACGTTTTGAGCTTTTAATATTTTCAAACCGGGCTCTCTCTAACTTGAGATGACTTTTAAAATAAAAAAACACAGTAACATTACAAAACGGGATATAAACAAGCTAAATACCCGCTCGCATGTGTTGTGTAAGCACCTGTCCGCCTGTATATTACAGTGTAGTTATTATGACGCGCTACTGCGACGCACCTGTTACCTGCGTGTCTTGTTATTATTGTGACTTTCTAAAGAAACATTCATGCAAAAATGAACATAACTGTAGAAAAATATATTTCTTTCTTCGCCAGTATTAAGAGATTTTGAGCATATCGTTGCCCCTATTAAGCGTTTCCATATAATGTTGCTAAGTGGCTCATTTCATGCACTTGGAAATAACATGATGCAATGTAAAAAAATAAAATAAACGTAAATTGTTTATCTTGCTGTCAAGTTTGGCTGATTTAGCAAAGTCCGCACACCAGTGATCGATATTCACGGTACTGTAATAACAGTCTTACCGTATTAACCTTACTCACCAGTTTAACTGTAATTCGGTCCTTTGCAAACCAATAACTTCAGCTGGACTAAACCTCAATGTGATTTCACAGCAGTATATCCTGGATTTAACACAATGCGGCGTGTGGTGCTGTCGATAGATCTACGGTTCAAATCCAGTAGGTCAGAGAAGGAGACTGATCGCAATGCAGCGACGCTCACGGCAAATGATGGTCTGTTTTTAGCATGATCCGGGAAATAATACAGAAAATCCAAAATACAATGAATATCTGCCTTCTTTCGTGGATTTTACACGCTGTCACGTTTTGCTGGATTTGTCGGTGGTACTGAAAAAGACAAAGGCGATTCCGTTAGCTTTAATCCACCGCTACCTCATCTACACAACCGTCGCTTTATTTAATACTAGATCACCCAGCGACATTATTACGGCAGGCACTTCAGTCGCACGATCGATGGACAGCGCTGCAGCCAATGAGCGCTCAGAACATTACCTTGAATGATGAATTGGACCAATCATTTTTACTCCTGTCACGATAATCCCGCCTCCTCGTTCTTGCTGCAGGAGGGCGGGACTTTCGACCGCATTGTGGCATTGTGTTTAACCAGTGACCGTTGCGTGCGACAGTTTACGTCATTGAATTTGACATTTATATAAACCACTCAGGTCACGTAAATGTTAGTTGACGCAACTGAGAACCAATGAGAAAAGGTCTAGAAAAGTAGGCGGGACAACGTGTTTTCGGTCAATAATTTAGCCCCTCCCTCAGACCACCATCAGACAATAAGGAAGGCCTGTATTTTTAAAGAGACATGTTATTGTAGCTAATGAGACGCTAGTTGTGCAACACAGGGCCAAACTGCAAATAAACCATCGAAAACTTGCAGCAAATTTGTTTAAAGTCATAATTCACATGAATTTAAAGGTATTCAGAAGAATTATAGATATACACAAGAGGCTGGTTAGGTGGAAAGAGATCTGACCCATTTCAATGGTTACCATAATTATCTGCCCCTAATATATATTGCTAATTATTATCATTGTCTCTTGTGAAAGTTCTGTGATTCCTACATGAATATGTTACAAATATATATAACTTTGCTTTTATAGGCCATTTTAACAGTTAGAAATCATGTATTTCTATGAAAACTTGCAATAAGTGTTCATTTACAAAATTACACAAAACACTTTCCTGTTTAGCATTTTAGTTACTTATATTACAGTCTTATGATGGCTTTTGCATTAGGGGGATACTAGGCAATGTTACATGCACTCAACATTAAAAAGCATTTTGAACGCATAGAAAAATGTTTATTATAATGTAGTGTATCTTTTCCCCAGTAAACAACAAAGCAAAAACAGTACAAAACACACACACACAAACAACAGTACAATAGTATTCCTTCCTCCTAAGTCTGTGTTTTTCTCCATGTGATCTTTAGAGGGGGTAGTCACACCACAGACTAAAACACAAAGAGTGAGAAGTATATTGACACATATTGAGACAGGCTCGTTTTGTATCTTATATTGAGACAGGCTTGTTTGTATCTTAATGTGTTAATGGGAAACTGATAATTCAGTTCACATTACAACTGTAAAAATAACAAGACAGAGAAACAATATCGTTGAAATCACTTTCAGATTTTTTTTACAGCTGTTGAACAATTAAACATTGACAGCCAATCAAATTTGATTCTACATGCAGAATGGGCTTAAAATAAACAGAATGTTGGTGTGTATTGGTGTGGCCACTAATACAGTTATTATGATAATTATCATTATAGTTATCTTTCGTGTGAACAGAACATTAGTAATACCTCTGTGTGTACTCTGGGTCAGTACTGTCCTTTAGTAGAATGTCTTTAATGTTCTGTGGAGGATTTAACCCATGCAGTGCTGCCCTCTCCCATCTCTGCAGTCGACTAATGCCTAACACAGACATACATACACATGTGCATTCACACACTGCCAGAGTGAGGGTTAGCTTTGTTGTTGAAAAGTACAAATAAAGACCTCTTGCACAACTGAATCATTTTAGACAGGCATGTAAATGGCACATATGTGAGCAAACAAGAAAAGGTCCCACAAACTGCTGCTGCAAAGAATCATTATATTTAATGAACACTGTAAAGTTTCAGTTTGATTTTTGGGGTAAATGCTCATCATTAGTTCTAAGACTTTAATAAGGGAATGTGTTAATAAATATTAAAAGCAGGTATACTGTGCAAGCTATAGTAGCGTTTAGGACCTTTTCTTGTTTATTCACTAAAGCACAAAACATTTTCTTTTTAACTGCCAGAGAAAGTAAACATTGAGCTTGTGACACATCTAAGATTTCTAAAATAATAAAGCTAATAGCAATCACATATGGAAAAACATAGAGTTGGTTTAACTTTAGTAGATCCTGCAGACTGGTATATGTTGTTATTGACACTAATAAAGACAGATGACCTACCAGTGCATGGTCCGTAATTCCAGTCCATATCAAACTTCTTCAGTTCTTGTAGATCTTTTTCTCGTTCACTGAGTTGTGGGGGCTCAGGTTCTGATACGTAATTACATATAACATAGCTATAAATGCTGTTACAGCACTTTTACATATAAATGACCCTTTAAGGGATATTAATAAAACACGTTTGCAGATATCCACACTCACACACGCACGTACATACACAAACAGAAACACACCGACCAACCTGTTTTTGGTGGCGAAGGAGACCTGTCTTTCTTGCCCCCTCTCCTGGCCCTCTTTACAACCTTAAAGGTGTCAGTGATCAGGCCACGCTTCGGTGTCATCTTTTCTAAAATGAAAGGATTGTGTTGCAAAGATTTGGACCTTCGTGTTTTGTAAATTTTGTTAATTAAAACGATCCCACCGAAAGATGTTTAGCCAGACATGTCGCTCCCCGAGCGTTACATACAAGGAAGTTGACCAATTACGTATTAAGACAACATATTAACAATGCATTTTGTAGCACATTATTTTACAGAGTAAATTGCATCACATTTACCATCACAAACGACCTCTAAAGATCTATGAAAATCGTTTTTTTATAAGATTTTATAAAACTTATATGATAAACACCATGCTCATAATTCAAGTAAAAGGGCTTTCGCAGAATTAAAAGCACGTTCCCTTACAAATAAATTAAATTCAGTACATAATCATCACCCAACCTGAATGTTGTTGAGGGGTTGTCTGAAGATAAACTCTTATTTTTTGATACTGACAGCTTTCTTCGTTAATGTTTTTTTTACTTTCGTTTTGTTCGATTGTTTTACAAAACACTGTCTGACAAAATGGGAGGGGCCTGCGCGATGACATCATGGTAATATTTACCCAACACATCCAGACACGCAGGACTCTCATATACATTTAAATTCTTTGCAATGAAAGGGTTGTAAACGAACTAGCCCTATTTTACCATTAGATGGAGCACTTTGTCAAGTAATGATTTATTCATAACAAAAGGTGGATTTAGGCATCCTAACCAATTCTTTCAATTAAATTAAAGTGAACAAAATGACAATATAGATTTTCCATATAATGAAAATGGGTCATACGACTTCTACGATATATATTCCAAATGTTGGAAAGAAAATCATGAGATCACAGTACATGATCATTATAGCAACAGTACTTTTTTCTGAGCAGGTAAGACTTTTTCTGTTTTCGATTTGACTTTGAGATTAAGACCACGCAGGGCAACCAGCAGCATTGAGACCACGTGACGACAGTGTATCTTTGTGAAAACCAAACTGTACCATTAATGGAAAGACCAGCATCCATATTCTCCCTAAAACACTTCCTGTTATAATGTCCCAGCACTTAACCCCCATCTGCCCCCGGAACATTACAACTGCCACATTGTGGCTATTCTTTTGTGGCTTTTACTAAACTAGTAGTAAAAGTTTATATTTACTAGCTAACATGAGTAAAAAGCAAACAAAAACTAATTTATTAAGTCCTAAAGTCCTCTATGGAAAGTGCTGCCTGGCATAAAACAAGTCAACAATGATTCAAATAACACTATTCTCAGAAAAAGTGCCTTACTGTTAGTGACCTGACCCTTTTACATTAAGACTGCATAAATGATAAAAGCTACTTTATGCACATTACTTTTGTTTTTAAGTGGATATACACGATGACTGAATCAATACATCAAGACATCACTTTCTCATGTTAATGCACAAGAAACATTGCTCCAATATTCATTCTTTTTACTCCCACGCAATTTGTAGTTCTGCTGTAAAACCTCCTTTGAAAAAAATCTGTCATTATTTATTTTAATTTCAGTGTGTTTCTCACACAAAGCTAAATATTGTATTAAAACACACAAATCTTATTGACTACTTTTATTGTTTTTTTGTTTTTTTTTTTATTAAACTTGAACTTAACATTAAATAAGCATGTATCAATAAAACAACATAGTTTTATAAATGACGTTTTGAGGTTTTACAAATGTTTCTCATAGTTTCTCACCATCTCTCTCTCTCTATAGGTTTATATATAATGAGAGAGAAAAAATGGTCAATATCTCTGATCTACTTGTTTGTCTCTTTACATTTCCGGGCTTTTGTTCTAAGTTCTCATGTCTGCAGCCCAACGACACCATAAACATTTACAGTAGCGTCTAATTACTTTACATAAGCACCACACTCTGAGCAATGATCTTTAATGTGATCCCACAATCCCTCTCTGTTTCTCTAGCACACACATACATCAATAAGTGTAAATCAATGTCAGTAAGTGGAAATGTTGTGTGGTTTTAAGATAAAGAACTTGTGGTTGTAACAGAAGCAGAGTGATTTAAAAGTGGTCAAAATACCCCTTTCTCAACAAACCAAACAACAGCCAGACAGTCTATATAATGATAGCTAATGGATACTGGAAAACGTGTAACTGTCGTGTTAGCATGAACGTAGCAAAAATAATAAGCCAAAACATTACGACCAGTCACAGATGAAGCGAATGTTGTTGATCATCACTTAACAAGAGCACATATTACAATCTGAGTGGATCAGATGTTAAACAAACACTCTTATAATCAACATGTTGAATGCATTTACATTTAACAGACGCTTTTATCCAAAGCGACTTACAAATGAAAGAACAATAAAAACAGTAAACCAAAAAAAAAGGCAACAGTGTGGAAGTGTCGTGCCAGTCTTCCTAGCCTAGTGTTGTGTAATTTACAAGTGCATTTCTTTTTTAAAAAAAAAAAAAAGAGAGAAAGAAAGTGAAAGAAAGAAGTGTTAGTGGGAAGTTAAGTGTTTTTATTGGACAGGGCTGTCGGAAAAGCAGAAGAAAGCAGAAGAATGCAGAAAGAAAAGCAGAAGAAAGAAGAAGAATGCAGAAAGAAAAGCAGAAGAAAGCAGAGGAATGCAGAAAAATGCAGAAGGAAAAGCAGAAGAATGCAGAAGAAATGGGCACGAATATAGATCTGAGTGACAAGGACCAAATTGGTAAAGAACAAGTAATGTATTGTGATGTTTCAAAATTCATTTTTTTTACCACCACACCACCAACCTGACAGTCAGAGCATCTCTGAAACTGCAAAGTTAATCTTGGGCAGCATCTGCTGCATATTGGGCTCTGCTGCAACTTTGTGGTTCTGTGTGGTGCTGGATCTCTATTATACTGTATGTCTGGACCCGTTGACTCTTAATAAGGTTGCATGACATTCAATCTTTTCATAGTCCACTCATTTGACCCAGAGGAGAAAAACCCACCATACAAAATCATGAATTTATAAAAGGGTTCAGGACACAACCTTAGGGACCAGTGACACAATACTGTAGGGACTGTAATTATTATATTATATATGATTATATTAAATAATGTTATGTTATTATATTTATACTTTTCATATGTGATAAATATTCTAAAAAAATAACTAGATGTATTTCTTATTCAATGAGTTTTGTTGTCTCTTTTTTTCCGGTATGTGTGTAACGTCTGCACGTCTCTGCTCCTCTTTTCCACTCCCACCATCTCCATTAGTCCCATTTTTTGCGTCAATCTCCCCGTTGGTATCCGTTACGTTTCTCTGGATTTTTACTCTGTCTCAATTGTGCCTCTCAAACCACTTTACTGATTATTGCATTTGTGGCACTGATGATGTGTATTGAGTCCATCCATTTCCTCACCATCTCCTCAGCCATTTCTCCCGCCTTCTTTTTTTCACTTTGTATCCTCACTTCATCTCGAGCTCCTGTTTCAAGACAATCTAATCATCCTGAGACATCTAACACTCAGCATTATCTCTGACTGACAGACAGCTACAAACACTCCTTTAGTTCTTAAGCACAACCTCAGTCTACTGTCTCATTCCATTTGTTCTTCTGTCATGCGTTACACTTGCGTTCTGTGTGTGTTTTTGCAGGGAAGCGAGTCCCAGCTGATTTGTAGTTATGGAGAAAGATAACCACAAGCTTAATGGTTCCACTCTCGGCCATGTCATGAAACGTGACCTCTCAATTGTGGTTAATGTGCGTGTTTGTCTTACTGCTAGTTGTGGATCAGAGGGCAACATCCTAAATTACCTATTACATTATTTTCCAGTATGATTATTGTAATTGGAGTTAATGTAAAAAGTTCTCTTCCTGTCCTTTTTAAATGAGTCCCTTGATGCTTTAGTCATCTAAAGTCTTTGTTTCTTTCCTCCGTGTTCATTAAGTTACTGAGCTACAGTACTAAACAGTACTACAGTACATACAACAGCCAGATAATTTTATTTACTGAATGCATTCAAACCTGCCTCCAGTAAATCTTGTTTTAATCTTTTGTGATTTGATGCCAACCCAAAAATAATGCATCATTAGATTTAAAATTAGCTGAATTGATAAGCCTGTTTCACACTACATTTATTGCTCCTTTCTGACAGAGAAATCTCTCTTTAAAATGAAGAATGGTGAGATGGCACAAGGCAGAACATTGTGGCATAATTCTGTTAGAGGTTACATGTTATAAAATCATATTGTAGACTTACATTTTGCTAGTTTCAATGTAAGCAAAAAAGCTATGTACTGTATATTATGGCTATATGCTACTTCATACGTAATAATCCTTCTAGAGGTTTTTCCTAGTATTCATTAAAATTGAGTGTGCATTGAAATGAAATGAAATGCATTGTTCATTAAATTTTTTTTGATGAAAATACCTCTGAGCTAAGATGTCTTGAATATGTTTCTATATTGACATTCAGCTTTGATCTTTGTTTACCTAACATTTTTATTATTTTGAATATTCTATGTATATAATATACAGTTATAATAGTGTTTGTTTGTTTCATAGAAGATCTCAGTCTGTCAATAGGTTGTTACTTATGTTGCTGTTTAGGTGACCATGATATATTGTGCATGTGGAGGGTTGTCCATTTGTTTGGGTGGTTAAAAAACTCCTACCACATTTAAAACAATACTCACATCTTCACCTACTCTACAACTCAAATTACACACCTTAGACACACACACACACACACACACACACACACACCTTAGACTTATATACACCTAAATTTATATACATGCATTCATGTATGAGTGTATTTATGTATATAGCTACATCTAATTACTATAAATTCATATATATCTACATATATATAGTCAAATCAACCCAATTCTTTAGCTCACTTAGATAAGTACAATAACACAATTCTATACAAGCAACAATAACACTCTGTTTCTGGCTGTTTATGCTTATGTACAGTACGAGCTGTTTGGTGTTTGTGTTTTATGACTTAGCTTCAATTTAACTGGTGCAATATAATGCTTGGTAAGAAAGTGTCTGCTAAGAGCATGTAAATGGTAAATCTGAAGAAAGGATAGAATGACTGAAAGAGGAGAAGCAGGAGGAGAGGGGGAGGGACTTATGGGACTAGAGAGGGGCAGTATGAAAGGAACTCATCTTAAGATGTGGAGACTTTTTACTCATCAGGAAATCACACACGGTCACTGATAATGTTCCTTACTTATTTTTTTGGATAAACTATGTGTTTTAAGCTCACAGACCTGTAGGCACTGGATAAAGCTTTTGGACAGATTCATCATCAGCCCTGAAACTATTTTGAATTCTCATACAAAAATACTAATACGCACCTGGGGTGTGATTTTTGTGAATGCAGCCCTGTTCTGGAAAGATGTGGAACTGTATAACAGATTTCTTTACATATGAGACAACCAAGTCCGTGGTGGTAAAGAGCTGGACTATAGGTATCATCAACCGCGTTGTCCAGCTCCTCATTATCACATACTTTGTTGGGTGAGTGTTTTAAGGTACCGTTTTTACATTACTTTGTATAGAACTTGTAACCTTAAAACTTGTACTTGTGACTGGTGTTTGGAAACATTGTAGAAGAGAAATTAGCTGTTTAAATTTAATGAATTGTTTTGGGACAATTAAATTGCTTGTTTTCAGTTATGTGTAGTGACAATGAATTAAAATTGTTAGAAAGTCAAGATTAGAAGACATTAGAACAAATATCAGATATTATATTAACAAAAGTGTTTGAGTATTGTAAACAGTTTTGATTACGAGTAACTTTGCAAGAAAATTAACAAAAAAATCAACATAATTGTTCTGTTTTCTGCTTTCTCTCTTCACTCCACCCGTCCTCTCTTCAGCTGGGTGTTTCTGTATGAGAAGGCATATCAAGTGAGAGACACGGCCATCGAGTCATCAGTGATGACTAAAGTAAAAGGTTTTGGAGAGTATAATAACCGGATCATGGACACAGCCGATTATGTGACCCCTACTCAAGTAAATCACAGCCAGTTTGTGGAAAAACAGTTCTTTTGTCTATCTGATCTGTATATATGCAGACATGTAGTTCTAGGAATAAGGAATAACTGTTTTTAAAAGAAAATAGCCTCCTGGTTACGGTAAACAATTTAAAACAGCTAAGAGACGTTGTTAGGTAGGACATTGTGAGGGTCTTATTGGTTATTAAATCGTTCAATGATGTTAACAGATTATTGTGAGGTTTAGGTAGGATTTAATAAATGTCATTAAGTTAATATGAGAGGTCTTTAGAAATGTAATTTAAAGTGTCTGTATATCTCCACCAGGGGGCGTCAGTGTTTTGCATCATTACGAAACTCATCACAACAGAGAATCAAATACAGGGACATTGTCCTGAAGTGAGTTTTGCCACCCTGCACTAAATATGTTTGTTCTGCAGTAATCTGAAATTTATCAACATTAATGCACATACATGCCTTATGTGTGTCTCTTTACGTGTGTCTCCTCTCAGAGCGAGACGAAATTCAAGTGCGAGAATGATAATTCTTGTATGAAGCATAAGTCAAAACCTTCCAGCAATGGTAGGATTTTTATATTTTTACTTTTGTCTGTTTTTGTTTCTAATGCAAGCTCTCATACATTTTCAGATTTTATTGATGTATTAATGTCTTTTGACTTGAGTTCACCATTCTATGAAACCCCTTCAAAACGTAAAACTTTCTTCTTGGTTCAAAAAGACCAAGAATCAAACCCATGACTTTGGTGTTGCTAGCACCATGCTCTACATTTTAAGCTACAATATAAACCAACCAGTTTGTCAAGCTTAAAATAATTACATTGTTATGTATGGTAAAATTATTTTCATTGTTTTTTTGTCCTGTAAGGCTTGCTGACTGGACGATGTGTAAACTTTAATACAACATTTAAAACCTGTGAGGTCAAAGGATGGTGTCCTGCAGAGATAGATGATGTCCAGCCGTGAGTCCACCTCTAATGAATGAGAGAATGGTCAGATGGATGGATGAGTGTAAAGTTGATGGTGAAAACATTTTCCTTTCTTACACAGGGAGCCCATGATGGAGGTGGAGAACTTCACTATCTTCATCAAGAACAGCATTCGCTTTCCACGGTTTAACTTCACAAAGTAATGCAAACGAATACAGTGAAAACTCATCGCTATCACGTGATTTAATATATCAGAAGATACACAAACTGTACTTGAATCGGGGACCATAATCAATGGATATTAACAGCTTATATTGTCTTATCTATAAATATTTATGAGTGCTACCAATAAGCCAAATATCGATTCATAAAATGCATTTGTTGTAATATTTGCTTGTTGTGAACCATCTTTCTGTTTTCTCGACAGAGGAAACTTCTTGCCCTCCATCAATAGTTCCTACATAAAGCAGTGCAACTTTGATTTTGAGAAGAACATGTATTGTCCAATATTCAAAGTGGGTGCTGTCATCCGGTTTGCGCAACAAGATTTCACCACTCTTGCTAGAAAGGTAAGATCCCAAATTTTCCCAAGTTTTCCGAATTTTTGACATTCCACTTTTTCTTTTCCTTTTAAGTCCTGATCTGGTTATTTTTATCATCTTCATTTTGTTGTCCATTAAAGCCATTAGAGTACAAATGACTTCAGTACAAAGTAAAAAGAAATTAATTTACTCTTTGTCTCTCTCTCTCTCTCTCTCTCTCTCTCTCTCTCTCTCTCTCTCTCTTCTACTCAGGGGGGAGTGATAGGAATAAAAATAGCTTGGGTGTGTGATTTAGACAAGGCAGATGATGAGTGTAAACCTGCTTATTCATTCACTCGCCTGGATGCCATGTCAGAGAAGACCACCGTGTCACCCGGATACAACTTCAGGTTCTTGAACCCATTCTTTACCCTCCAGTCAGGGCTGCTGAAGTTGACACATCTTTAGTGGTTTTGCAAATGTCTTTACGTCTTCCATATATATATATATATATATGGAATATATATATATATTCAAATGGAACAAAGACAATTTTTGACATTCAAAGTTGTTACGATTAATTCGATTAATTGTGGCCACATACTGAACAGTAACAAAAGTGGCAGATCACTTACATGTGGAATTGGCTGCATAATTTCTGTTATTGAAACTGTGTCATCTAATATGTCGACATCTTTGTCTTCAGATACGCAAAGTATTTTAAAATGGAGAACGGGACCGAGTATCGCACTTTGCTGAAAGCTTATGCCATCAGATTTGACGTGCTGGTTAATGGAGACGTGAGTAAATGTTAATGTGTTTGTGTATTTGTCTGTTCTTCTGAGCCAGAAGCTTTTGAAACTGATGGTAGATTTGTGTATCCGCGCAAGCGTGTGTGTTTTTCTGCTCAGAACATTTTCTGTCTCCTTCACAGGCAGGAAAATTTGACATGATCCCGACACTCATCAACATGGTGGCTGCCTTCACTTCAGTCGGTGTGGTATGTGTCTTCTAAATATTGAAACAATCATTTCATTTGCATTTAGTCATTAAAACAAAGACATTTAAATGATAATATGGAAAATGTATCAGAATATATACACAGGACAGACAATATTCTAACAGCATCTGCATATCAAATTTGAAAATATATGCCGTGATGGAGGATAACTGAAATACACAAAGTTAAAATGTCTGAAATGTAAACTCGGTGAGAGGTGAGCAAACTGCCAGGCTGGCTGCAGGTCTTCAGGAACAATCGACTGGACTTTATTTACCTCTGTAACAGAGATGCTCTACAGAAGTCATTTCAGGTGACATTGTAGAGAACAGCATGTCTATTTTTGGAATAGTGAAATGGACAGCTGCTCCTCAAAATTCATTCAGTTCATTTTCTCCATCCTCATCTATTTAATATTCATAGTCTGTTTAATCAACAGCAATTTCCTGTTTCTACTGCATTTATTAATGAATGCTAACGTCCTTTCATTTCAATGAAAGCATGATGTTAGTTTATTGATATATTATCATTAATGTTTATAATATTATTAAAAGATTTAAAATTTGAGCTGTCGGGTCCGTAGGTTACAGATTGCAGCTTTTACACTGAAATCTATAAGCAATGGGAACAAAATAGTTGCAAAACATGAAGAGCAATAAATACTGGCACTTTATTTACAATGTTCCTGGATTTTAGGGCACTGTGCTTTGTGACATAATTCTGCTGAACTTCTTGAAAGGAGCGGACCAGTACAAAGCCAAGAAATTTGAGGAGGTTTGTTTTTAAAACAGCCACCGACAACATTAAACGATTAATGTCACTGTTATCATTATTTGAATAATCATTCCTTCACTGTCTTTCTCTTTTTCCAGGTATCAGATTCACATATTCAGAGCTCTAATTCATTATACAGAAGCAGAGAGCACAGCCAGCAGTCAATCAAACCTGAGGAGAAGTTCTCAAACGACTCTGGTGCTTTTTCCATTGAACCATATAGTTAATATACAAGACAAATATCAAGACCTTCCTCACACATCTGTGCACATGAAGCTATCAGAATCTCAGCAATAGGCTGTTGCTTAACAGATGTATCAGAATTATTGAAATTGTGCTGTGTATTGCACATTTGCATGTCCTTTCATTTACAAAACGAATAACAATTAGTGTTGAGGAATGTTCCCTAATGTTAGTAGAAACATAATGGCGTCTTCTGTGTCTGTGTGTGTGTGTGAAAGAGAGAGAGAGAGAGAGAGAGAGAGTGAGAGAGAGAGAGAGAGATAAGGTTATTGTAAAAGAGCAACAAATCTTAATTTTGTCCCAGTGTAAATAAAATCATAATTGCATGATTAAATGCAGAAATTACACACATTACTGTATGAAGTGTTGTAATGTCTAAGTGTTTTTGCCAGTATTGTAAATATTGATGCAGGTTTTGGCTCAGGGCAATAAAGCTCATTTACATGTACAATAATTGCTATATTATAATCCAGATTATACATGTAACTATTGTTTAATTCATGCACACAGCTGCTCTTTGTAATGCTGAATTTAACTGCTTTGTTCAGTGGCAAACCGGACGTTATGTATCATGGTTGTATGCTGTTCATGTATAACAAGGGCTATGCAAACAGTAGAAAAGTGTAACCTGAGTCTTTTATATTATTACATAAATAAATATCAAATTCTGTTACACACAAGCGTGTCAACTTTTTTGTGATTGATGTTCAAAGTATATTTATTCAATTAAAAAAACAAACAAATCCAACATCAAAATATAGGAATAAATCAAACTCTGCAATAAATTCAAAACAATTTTTAAAAAGGATAAAATGAGACAAACCAAGCAAGAATGAAAGCAAATTTGGGTTGAAAATAAGCTCTTCAGATTAAGTTATGTGAAATTTAATGATCTAAAACATGATATCATTGGTCTGAATGGCTAAAAAAATTACATATAAAATAAGTTCACTACAGCTTTAAGATAAATTAGATTAACGCATAAAAGTTGACTTTGCTTTTAAAGGGTTTTTAGTGTGAGCTAGAAACTGCTGAATAAGTATTACAGTTAAAAAAGTGTTAAAAGTGAGAAGTTTAAACTGTTATCCCACTAAAGAATGACTGCAATGAGAGCAGAAAACATCAAGATGAAATGAAAGAATTTTACAAAAGCTTTTTTTTAAATCAACTCTCTGGGCATTTTGTGACAATGAAATGTTGAATTAGACTTCAAATGCAGTCAATAAACCTTTTGAGGTTCATCAACTCAAAAAGTAGAAGTTAAAAGTGATGACAACTGTGTCTGTAACCACAACACACAGCGGTATAACTGTCTAATAGCAAACATTTAAGTTTGCTAGATACTTTTCAATGTGTGTACGTCATTAGCACAATATATATTGCAGTTTCACAAATACAGCTACACAATAAGATACACTAATAAGATACTTTTAAGCCATTAATGTTGTTTTTGTTCTTATTAATAATATAGGCACAATATTATTGTGGTTAAATATAGGTTCGTTTGTGGGATTAAGATGGCTAAAATGTATTCTTAATGATCTGTACGTTCAACCTTTTGTTCTAAATTAGGTTGCTATTTATATTATGTGTGGTTGGATTAATTACATGTATAAGGTTCATGTTAACTTTCACATTAAATATACTGCAGTTTGTAAGAGTGAGAGAAGGGGAGGAGTTTATTAATTAAGTGACACACGTAAGACCAACTAACTGTTATTGACAGGAGAGATAAATGATATGAGTGGAAGTTTGCAATGGTAAGTCCTTTTCTTCGACAAACTCTTAATTCTTGCTATCCAACTTGCAAACTATTAAATACTATTTAAAAAAAATGTGTCTATTCTTGTCCATGAAAATGTTTCTGCAAATAAATGCATAAGTGTTTGTTAGGAACAACTGCAGTTAAAATAAATATAAATATTGATAATAAAGCTGTATTGCAATACTATTTTGTGGCACATATACTGTACATTACAGTATTTAACATTAAACATTATGTTAATGAAGTGGAGCGAGGCTTGCAGAAAAGTTTGTTAAAATCAACATTAACTTCTGTTGCATAAGTAATAATACGCTACATGTATGTTTGTAGAAATACTTTAATTGACATGTTTTACTGATGACATTTTTTTTTCACAGTGTAAAGCAGGAATGAAATCTGTTTTGTTAATGATGCTTATATTCGGCAGTGGAAACTTCTTATCATCAGAAAGCGGTAACTTGAAATATTAAGTCATACATTCAGCATGACGTGGATAGAAAGTAACCTGAAATTGACACATTGTGACAAAATTATACAATATGTATAATTATGACAATATGTATCACATTTTCTTATTGTAAGCCCGTTATAATGATAGTAGACTAACAGATATACAAAATAAGAAAACCAAAAATATAGGCTGTGGCCAAACACATTTCACGGTTGTTAAACTTTTCAGCGAACTGCCCGCTGCCCGGACCGTGTCCGATGAATGGCTATAAAGATTGGTTCAATGTGGGGTCACGTTGTGTCAAATACATTTCTCATCCTCTCAATTTTAGTGAAGCCGAGGTTGGTGAGAATTAAAGTTTGGATGCAATAAGAATCAAATAAAGAAAATAATCCGTGGAGCTCTTTTCGTGGTTATTAAATGTTGTTTCCTGATGCAAACCCAGTTTAGCTGCAGAGCCGCAGCTCCTGGTGGGCACCTGATGTCACTGCACAACAGCAAAGCTAACAGAGACGCGCTCTGCATTGTGACCAAATATAACCCACGCAACCTGCGCGTCTGGATCGGGGGCTTTGAACTTTTTCAGGTAAAAGAGATTTAAAACGCAGAGTTGTAATAAATGATGTGATGCTAAAGAATTGTTCTTAATATCTTCCTGCTCAATAACGTTGCTTTTTGCAACTTTACTCATTCCAGTCGGGTAAATTCGTCTGGACTGATGGTTCCAACTGGAACTATCAGATCTGGACGCCTGGTGAACCCTCCAGCATCTTCAATAAAAGAGAGGACTGCGTGGAAATGAACTGGAAACGTAAGCAGAAGGAATGCAACAAAAAACTATGGCAAATGTGGAACAATCGCATTAGACACGAAATATAAAAGAGAGTAAAATAGTTTCATAAGATGAGAATTGAGTCTTTGTAGCTTATCTTTTCAAAGCTGTTTATATCACAGTGAATTGTTTAAACAAGGCAAACATAGTTAATCGACATAGAACAGTTTAACTGATGAAAATATTAGTAAAATCGTATAGCCTATGATTATATGATATAACCCAGAGCTTTTATCTGCTGTCTCAATGTTTTTCTCTCTTTCTCACATTTGCAGATGTTGGCAAGTGGAACGATGCGACTTGTTCCATTAAAAAAAACTTTATATGCGCTTTCAAAATGTTGACAGCTTTGACCTGAAGTGGACTGGATCGTTTATTTGGTTACTGTTTCGTTAAATCACACGTGAACTTCTTCACAACTGTAATATTGTAATATGTTTGTTCCTAGAAGCACTTCCACTTTTTAAAATAATAGTAAACTCATAAAAGCTATAAAATAACACAAATGTAACTTTGGAAATTATGTTGTGACTGAAGATAATAAATACATTAAAATAAATAATAAAATTCATTAAACTAGGTTATATACTATTATAGTTGCACATTTATTATAGTTACCCTTTAAATTTACAAAAATGTTTTCCTGAGATTTTAGTACCCAGTTAGTACCCAATCTGATTTTTAAGATTATGAGACAAAAATTATAGTCAAGTATCCATAATCAGTCCAGCTAGATTCTTTTTTCATTAAATATAGTATAATTGCAGAAGTCAAGCTGACGTTGCATGAATTCTGTAGCATCCTGCACTCACGTCAGTGGCCACCAGGGGCTGTCGAAAATAAATGCAACACAGCGCATGCGATGCATTTACACCAACCAATTCTTGCCTGGGGTCTGACAGAAATGGCTAACCTATTGTATATTAAATAATATCTTGACTTTTATTAGACATTGAACAGTGCCTGAGATTTTGAAGTTTCAAAGAGTGCATCCATCCATTATCAAAATAATCTATACGACTCTTGTGGGTTAATAAATTTCCTTTGAAGCCACAATAAGTTTGTGAAAGAAAATGATTCATATTTTGAGCTTATCAGGTGATCAATCTATCATATATCTATGTAAACAAACTGATCAGGATGCTAAATATGGCAATAATGTTGCATCTCATTTTCATCTCTCAGTTTTTTTTGCAACAGTTTCGTTTAAGATTGATCCTGTTACTAGCTGAGATAAGCACTACCACAAATCTTTAGTATTTTTGTAGGACCAAATATTTATAAAGGCCAATAAGTATAAAGGACATGTTAGCCTAATGCTTTAAGTTCTAATGTTATCATCATGCCATCATGTTATGTTCCTGTAGATCAACTGAGCATGGTGCTTGCAACACAAAGGTCATGGGTTCAATCTGAGGGAGCACACATACTGATAAAATGTTCACTATAGACACTGTGTTTGCCAAATTCATAAACAGAAATAACTGCATTTTTATTTAAAGAGTCCTTTTAGACTTTATGTGTGATGAAGACTGATGAACATACGAAACTGAGATGTGAGAAAAGTGAGGAGGAGTTGTGCTGATGATGAAGGGTGTGTAGAGTATGGGCTGTTAGTTTTAGGGTGTTTGTTTAGCTACTTCGGTTTGTAGTGTTGAAAGGCTGAAATGATAGAGACCAGCTACTGCTAAACCACAAGTCCAAGTGGTTTCATTAAAGTATGATTAAAGGTAACATATTCTGATCAGCTTACAATGCACTATCTATCAGAATAATTCACCCACTACAATTTTAGCTGATTTACTTGAATGCTACAATCCTGACAGAATACATAAATGAGGTCTCTCAAGAGAAGATATTTACTGTTGTTGGTGTTGGGAGTAAGGTATAAGTTATATACCTTGCTTGGTTTGACCCCTCCATTTCTTAGACGTCTGAAGTTTCTGCAAACCCTTGAACCCTTGAGTTCTGACTCCCCTCAACCTGGAGTCAGACCAGCTTAAACGTTAAACTAGCACCAAGATGCTTGTATATTTATCTGTGTATTACAGAAAGAAGACACACAAGATGTCTTTAACTTGTTACTAAGAGACAGATGCATATATGAGGAAGAAATATACAGTGGCCCAGTACCCTGTTAAAAAAGGTTCTTCACAATGCCATTTTAACTGCATGGTTCCATAAAGAAATGTTTAATATTAAAGGTAGAAACTTTTTGTTTTACAAAAGTTCTTTGTAGTGGAAAAAGGTTCTGTTGACTATGAAAATGTAGAAAACAAATAGTTTTTTGGTTCTTCTGGCATCACTGTGAAGCAGCTTTATTTTTAAGAGTGTACTTGAATATAGCACAAGCCCTTTTAAACGAAACATTTTGTTTACAGTTTTTAAAACTATAAATATTTTGTTCTAATTTAGACCAAATTTAAAAATAAAGGCGCTAAAAGAAATCTTTTCACAGTGATGCCATAAAAAGAAACACTTTTTGGTACCCCACACAACCTTTCAGTCAAAGGTTGTTTTTATAGTATGTAGAACTTTCCCAACACAGGGCCCGAGAAAGAAGCTTTTAGGAACCTTTGTTTAAGAGTGTATGTATGTATGTAGAGTATGTATGTATTAAGAGTGTATGTAATGTTTCTGAGAAAAGCTCAGCTTTATTCAGTTGAAGATGCAACGCAGTTTGGAGAGAGAGAAAGATCAAAGTATGAAGTTGCTTTTGCAGCAACACATTGTATATTAATTGCTACCTCAGACACTGAACTGTATGTGTGAGAGTTTCCTGTGTGATGAAGACTGTTGAAAAAACAATTGTATACCCTGAACACAGTGTGATTGATTTAGACAAGAGGGAGGAGCTGTGATAATGAATGCAACTGTATAAAATAGGTGTTATAAGGTGAGGCAGATGCAATTGTTACCATCAAGAGAGATAGAAGACAAACGTTTGAGTTACCATTTGCAATGGTAAGTTCTTGTGTTTTTCTAATGTTTTCAATGTTTTTTTAAATTGCTGAATTTCTCTAGATGTGCTATTATGCAAAATTTATCTAGACGGCCTTTGAAGATCCAATGCAATCTTATTATTCTCTTTTTCTCTTCTCACAGTATACAGCTAGAAAAAAATCTATTTGTTTTTTGCTGTTGGCACTTCAATGGGGGAGTGGAAACTTCTACACTATGAAGAGAGGTCATTTCTAAATTCAAACTTTAGTACATTCTTAGCAATTAAAAATGTGATCTGTGTGTCCCAAATAATTCAGTCATATAAGTGTAATTGTATCATTTAGGTGAGTCTGCCGGCCATGCCAATGTCACATCCTGTCGTATGCCTGTGGAATGCAACGTGGACGGCTTTAACGATTGGTTCAAAGTGGACGACCGTTGCGTCAAATACTTCATGCAACCTCTCAACTTCACTGAAGCTGAGGTAGGCGGTAGCACTGAAACACTTTAAAATTAAACACTTAAAAATGCACTTTTACCTTTTTTTAAACAATGTAATGTGGAGTTAGCAAATGTTTTCGTGTTTTGCACGCAGTTCAGCTGTCGAAGCAAAGCCCCTGGTGGCCATCTGGTGTCGGTGCATAACAAAGAGGCCAGCGATGACCTGCTCTGCATTGTGAAGAAGTTTAACCAAAAGAACTTGCGCTTTTGGCTTGGGGGATACGAATTGTTTCAGGTAAAAATAAATACAGAAATCAGTGGAGGTTCAAAAATGGGTAGAGAAAAAATAATGGATGTTATCCTTAAATCACAGGATGATATGTTAACATTACATGCAATGCAATTTTTTTTCCTGAAGTGTCTTTTATCTTTGTTTCACTCGTTCAGTCGGGTAAATTTCTCTGGATTGACGGTTCCTTCTGGGACTATGACCTCTGGGTGTCTGGGGAGCCCAGAAACATCTTCAGTAACGCAGAAGAATGTGTGGAGATGAACTGGAAACGTAAGAGGGGAGGGCCAAAAGGAAATCAATAAAAAAAGCATTGGACTTAATATATTTTGGACAATCCCATTTAAATCAAATTTAAATTAAGAGAAATTCCGTTCTTAAGAAACATTCTGTAGTTCAACAGGTAGAGTATTGTGCTAGCAACATCAAGGTTATATGGTTCAATTCCCAGGGGACATGGAAACTGTAACATATATGTATACATTTATTTTATTCATGATGATTATTAATGATATTATAAAATATTTAATAAAGAGTTGTCATTTTTCATATGACACAAAACAAAAGGTACAATAATCTCTCTCTCTTTGACTGTCTTTCACAGATGTTGGCCAGTGGAACGATGACTCTTGTTTTAACAAAAAAGGCTACATTTGCGCCTTCAAACGAAAGCGTCTTTTGAATGAGTAAACCAAGATGATTTATCACCCTGTATTTTTTTCTTCTCTGCATCAACAAAATAAGCACAAACATAAAAAACATTCTTTCAAACTACTTGAAGATAATAAAGAATTGACTTTTGCAATCAAATCCCATGATTTCATTTTTTTGTCTGTGATTATATTATTTACAAAATAAAACATTAAGTTAGAAAATATAATCAGAGTTACATTTGATCATATTTCTGGTCAATTCATTACATCATCCTTATGAATTAGGAAACACGCTTTAACAGTGATTACATGTGCTAGTTTGTACAACCAATTTAAACACCTGTAGACTGTAGCTTTTAATATTAATCTTCTAAGTAGAATCTGATTTAATTAATTTATTTGTGATAAGGTAGGAAATAAAGCATTAAATCAATTAAGTTATCACAGTGTTACAGTGTTTTGTCAGTGAATGAGAGTTTCAGAGAAACGTGAGTCATTCTCTTTGTGCTTTGTTGGGGATTTCTTAGAATACCTCACAGATTAGTGCTTCTCAAGAGGTCATAAAACTGATGATTATTAACTTAATAACAGCAAATCACAGATCCGCTGGTCAGCATTGAGCTGGGTGTGGATTCATGGAAATGGGCGTAGAGTCAAGAGATGAGGACTCCCAGATGGTGAATTGAGTCAGGAATTCTGAGGGAATCTTGTAGAACTTGGCTGTTGTCTTTTCTGGTGAAGACAGGAAGTAAACCGGAAATTTATAGGCCTTGCTATATGTTTAGTTGCATATGTACAGTATCAGCTGTCATTCATTACACACTTTAACCCGCTGGTGCTTTCTCATACCTTTTCTGTGTTTTTTGGGTGGTCGGTGGGGTCTCTTTTTGCTCAAGCGGATTCGAGTCTTCTGGGCAGAGTGGTCAAGTAATCCAAATGTCTTCAATTGAGAGAAAAAGATTAATGCATTTTCATTTATTCAGTTTAAATACGCAACCATGTACAACCTTTATTCAACCAACATTCTTGCCTATCTTAACCAGTATAGGTTCCATGGTCAACCAGCTTCACAGAAAAACCATGGTGGTCGACTAGCTTTGCTATCTGGACATTTCACTCCAATAGTACTAAATTAGCACCATCATAAACCAGCCAGCACTAGAATGCATTCCAAGATGCCCTGCATGTATATGCAACTATAATTTTGCTTCTTTCACAGTGCAGAACAGACAGGACATAAGTGGGTCTCACCTTGACTGCTGAAAAGTCCAGAGAAATGTCCATTGACTTCCTTTCCATCAGTTTGGAAAAGTCATGTTTGGGAATCATGATGATGCCTGCGCAGTCATATATATTATCATCAGAAGTTGATTTTTGGTGTATCCCAGATGCCACTTGCTTTTTTGCAGCAGTTGTTAGCAGAGCTTTAGGAATAGCAATAATGTTTGCATTGGGCTCCACTTCTCTTACATGCGAGTGTCTGTTGACTGTAGTCACGTTGTCCTGTTCACTACTGGTATCACTAGTCTTATTTATCATTTCACGTTTCACGTCTGACTGTTCAGAATTTCTGTTCTCTGATTGGTTCTGCTCTGTTGTCAGCTGAGGAACATGGAGCTCAATATCTTTATCTGGATGGAGAACATCATCTCCCATTAATTGATCACCAGCGTCCTCCCGAGGTGGACTGGTTTTGCTGGGCAGGTACTTCAACCACTCCCCTCCTGTGAATATTTCCTCCATTAAGTTGATTGGCTCAAGATCCAGTTTGAAGTCTTTTAAGGTAAACGTTCTTTGGAAAAAGACAAGAAATATTACATTCATTTAAATAATTTAACTCTGCATCTGACCTAAAGCACAGAGAAGAATTTTATTAGGTTAAATGGCTTCAACCCCTTGATAATAAACAAGTGTTTTAATACCTAAATGCATTTATCTGTAAAATCATAAAACCTGTGCTGTTGATTTCTTTTCATAGTATGATACACAGTGATAGTAATAATCAATGGCCTTGTGTGTGCAACATTTTAAGAGTAAGTTACAGTTGTCTGTTAAGGAAGGCATACAGTGTTTTTATATTGGCACATCATTGAAAGGAATGTCACAGAACTAGAAATAAGTCTCTGACTGGGTAACGCTGTGAATCAAGTTTCAAATAAAAAAAAAATTACATACACACATATTTATATGTGTGCTATATAACTTAATCTGCAGCATTCAAACTTTCCCCATTTGACTGTTTCTCTGAGCCTGAAACACATGAAACTTTAATGGAGCTGTTCGGTTAAACCTGTAAACAAATAGTCCAGAGGAAATTAAATTTATTTTCTTATTATCTCACCTCTTTAGGTGAACATATCTTCTCTGTTTGATGGGCAGTGATGGTGCCTCAACATCTATCTCCACAGAACTCAGCTGCATGATTCATTGTGATTTCAAAATCAACACAAAAACAAGTTAGATTCAGATCTTTGTGAAGTTTCTTCATAATCTAAAATATGTAAAAACATTATCTGAAAGACCAGAAGTGAAGGTCTCATAAGTAAACATACAGTTTGTGCCTCATCTTCTGCACTGTGTTGGTTGCATATACGTTCATGGTCATGATTTTCTCTAGGTATTTTAATCATTTTTTGACTGCGATTCTGCATTTGAAGTATCATTCCCTTCTTTTGTATTTCTGAGAGCGACCTCTCATGTTCCATTCCTCCGAAACTCTCTTCCTGCTGTCCCAAAAATGTTCCTTTTGTTTCCTTTGGCAGACTTGCTTTGTCCGTGTTGCTGTAGGTTTTTGTTGACACTTTATTGGCAGATTCTTTATAGTGAGAAATACTTGGATGTGAGAGAGGTCTTTGTTCCTTAGACTTGTGTTCTACTGGATCAGAAACAGACCTTTCTGTTCTGCTTGTAATATTCACATGCGTCTGACGACCTAAACTACTGACAGCATCAATGCCTGTACAGAGTTTTGAGGGATAACCACAAGCTTTATCGAGTAGTTGATTCTTAAACTCCTCCACTGGTGTTTGAATAGCCATAGAGAAAGGAAGTAACTTCCTCCTTTCCCATTTGGGAACAACATCAGGAAAACCCTTGAAACCTGCAACAGGTTCATTGACCTTTTCTGTTTCTGAAGTCTTGGTTGGTGGTTCTCTATCACTTTCTGACCTTACCTTTACTTCTTTACAAGCTGTTTGTCCATCCAGCTTCATTGAATGGTGAGACGTATGTTGGCTGGTCCTGTCTGCATTTAATTGAACATTCTGTGTTTTTGGACTCTGATTTGTAGGCAGTTTTCTCAACATAGACTCCAGTAGAGCACTAATAGGCAGATCATTTTTCTGCATGGAAGGAGAATATGTGATTATTAATATGTGATTATAAGGAGATACAAAGATTTAACCTTAGATGAGAATTCCTTTGCATTACATGTTTAATTCTGTGGTGCTCACAAGAACACAGAAAACAAACATATTTAATCATGTTTTCAACACAAACTTCTTTTAAATACTGTAGACTTGAATGAGTTTGTTTCATTAAAATTTGCATTTTTTTTTGCGAACAGATTTTTAAAAATCTTATCACTGATTGTATTCAGCTTTCATACCTCAGATGTTTGTCTCTCCATAGTCTTTCATTTTCATTCCTCCATTACTGATCCAACATTATGTAGTTTCTTCACTTAAAATCGTCTAAGCTTGTCTATTGTCCTCTGAGCGTCAATCTAGAGTCAAGAGCATTTATAACTGTGCAACCTGTGTAAAACACAGGTTCTAAAAAACCTTTTTAATCTCTTCCTTCTTTCTCTCTTTTGTTTTTCTGTCTGTGTTTTTCTTTTACAGTGAAACTTTTTTTTTCTGGACTGCCAAAACCAGTTTTTAGATCTCATCTTAAGATCTGTCTGTTCTTAGCAGCCTGTAAGATTATTTACGAGCGTTAATGTTTCTGTGTATCCCATATATTACTATATGTGGCCTTTTGTGCATAGTGTTTAATTACTTTTTTGCTGGACTGGGACTTTGGTCAGTATTTTATATTTGTAAATGTGCATTAAATGTGACTTTATTTCCTGTTTGTTTTGCCAAGTCTGGTCCAGGAAACTGCATAAAAATATTTTTAAAATAACATATAGCTAAAGATTTAATTGTGTTCTGATGTTGTGGTATTTTTCATCAGCACAAAGCACTGGATCTCATTTTATACTGTGGCTTTTCCTTGGAAACTGTATGTAAAAAGAAGATTATTCTGAAAAGAAATTCAGGACATTCTAACCTTTAATCTTATGGGAGGAGAACTGTCCATGGACAGCTAGACGTTGGCACATTTTGGAAGTGGCACATTGGCCAAACAAACCTGACAAACAAGAAAGTCCAACGATCAAATTAATTCCTTTTAGTACTTTTTGTTTTATCTTTGACCAGCATATGTAGTGTTTGTACATATGCTAGCATGTATGTGTATTCGTGCCAATTAAAACATAAACAATTGTTGTGTTTGAAATTCAGGGCTGGCGTAATGCTACTGTGCAGTATAGACTGTATATACTATTTTTACATTATACAGATGATTTTATATATTTGCTTATATATATTTATATATTTGATCAGCATGCGTGTTCCCTGCTATACAACCCACAACCATTTGCGTTGCTAACTCAATGCTATACAACTTGAGCAACAGGAACACAATAAATATTATTAATGCAGCAACACACATTGCAAAACAGAAACTCATGAGGGTTCACACCAAGGCGAAAGTCTGAATACTGCAAAAACAGTATGAGTTGAGTGACGTCTTTCTGTGACAACCAATGATTTGCTTCATTTGGACGTCACGTGATCTAGATTGCGGAAGACGAACTATATTTTCAGACTTTGTACTCATCTCCAAAACTGCACATACGTTGTTTTAAATTGGATAAATAATCTGAAAATAATCATGTCAGCGGTCGTCCACGTCCTGTTACCCTTCTTGCTCTGCATAGCGCTTGCAAACACCGACATTTTCAACAAAGTCTTGGTGGATGTCACGTACGATCACTATGCGGAGAAAAAGGTTGACAATCTTCCTGCTTTCCTGGCCATGCCGTTCAACTGTCTGATAAATCTGGGATACATATTATTGGGCGTCTATTGGCTCTTTCAGCGGATAACAGACTATAAAGGCACCGGTGCAGCCTCATACGCCAAAGACGTTTTTGCGATCATGGCAATCGCTTACGGACCGGTGCAATGGGTGCGCTTGTCCACCTTGCGACGTGCGCCCTCTGTTTTGGACCAGTGGTTCACTTTACCGATGTTTGCATGGGTACCGGTGTGGTGCAATGTCATTGTCAACGGCTGGTCGTTTCGTTACACCGTAATCGTGGAAACCTGTTCCGTCCTCAGCTATGCACTGGCGCTTTTACATGATCGAGGGTTTGAAGTTGCGCTAAGTTGCCACATTGCCTTCGCAGTGTTCAAAGGTGTCAGAGCGCAGATGAGCCACGGAGATGCCGTGTCCATGCGCTATTTTGCACTGGCCGTGCTGTTCTGCTTTGGTTTTGTGGTTCTGAAACTTCTGGATCACGATCTTGCGGAGTACTGGCTGTTTCAAAGTCTAACTGGACATTTCTGGTCCAAAGTTTGCGACGTTCTTCAGTTTCATTACGCGTTTTGTTTTCTCACTCACCTCAGTAAAAATGCACATAAACGCGCTTCCTAAACCATCATGAACTGTATTGTAATGAGTGTACACACAATATAATGGAATAATTAAACTTTACATTACTGTATATTTACAAACTCCTTTGATTTTTTTGTAATTAAGAGTGAGATATGAAAGTTTAGTGAGGTTGATGTTAATGATGTTTTACAAAATTGTAGAATGTACCTTTTTAAAGTATTCACATAAGTCCACACATTTTTCTAAGCATTTTCAAATTCCTACATTTTTAAGTTGGTGAAACTAAAGTATTTGATGTTGTAAACATAGCAATAAATAACAATAGCAATACATTTGAACTGCTAAAGGCTCATTAAAGTTTGATATGTTGTATATGATTTTTTAAGGTGAGCCCAATGGGGACATGAATGTAAATGCATAATGTTTATACTGTATGTATGGTCACCTTACGGCTTAATGTTGAACTTGACAGCAGTAATAAATAAAAAAGCATAATATGTGCAAAGACAACAGCTATGAGCTTTATTACTAGATTCATGTCTGCCCACCAATACTACAATGTTTAAACAGAAACTTAACAATGAGAACATTTCAATAACATCAACAGGTAATGCATTGTGCAGGATTGCACAAAAAAAACCTTTATTGCGATAAATGTAATCCTCATATTTCAAGCTTTGTAATGCTGATCAACACTGGCTCAGACAGACTTGATTTCTTACTGTTCCACAGCAGCATGAGAACTGCCTCTCTGAAGTCTTTATTTGTGCAGTAGATGAAGGGGTTCAACCCGCAGTCCAGATATGCCATTACTGATGACAGTGACCTCAGCCAGTCAGGAGAGGGAGACAGGTCAAGCTTTCCGAGGAGAATCAACTAACAAGACAAGAAGAATAAACAGAATGGTTGCCATGGAAATGATGTAAGAAAACAAAAATCCAGCTATACGGAAGATAATTCTACATCACATTTGGTTGTTTTCCTTTGTTAGACATGGTACTATGAAAACAGTGAAACCTGTTCTTCCATACTTATCATTCCAAACATCATCCAACTTTTCCCACCTCAGATGCAGTAAATGGAGCGTAGCATAACAGATACAAGATCACCAGCAATGGAGTGACAGATGACAGGTCGTCCTGGCTACAGACAGACAAAACACACACATGCAAACGAGCATCACAGGATGTAAGTCTTGGCAATAGGAAAACGTGCGCCGCTTCCAGTTCTACACACCTGGAACAGTCTTTCCCATAGCCGATGTGTGTCAGGATGCAGCAGGACAATATGAGAAGGAATGGGACAAAGATGGAGATGGAGAAGGCACAGACGATATAAACCAACATGTCAGAGTAACTGCTTTCCCAAAACACGGCACACAACATTTCTGCAGGATCATACCTGAAACCAGAGCACAATGAGTTAGATGGAAGTATGGACGCTATGTTGATGTGTATTTAGCGAATAACAGGATTCTTGGGTTAAATTACAATACGGCTCTTGTTCACCTTATCCAGTTATAGACTACTGGCACTGCTCCAAACACGGATCCAGTACACCATGACCCCAAACATGCGATTGCCATGACAACAGACAGGCCTTTACCTTTGGAGGGAATACCCAAAAAGCGCTGAACACAGAGAACAGCTGAGTTGTTGGGAAAAGGAAAGAAATTGTGATTCAGGATGTTGAATATCGCTGTGATGTACAGTTCTGCCCATAAGTTTATACACAGTTCTCATCATCTGCTCAAGGTCATAACTCTACCTATGCTTCCAATGGAAGAAGTAATGAAGGTGAATTTAAGCAGGCTGACCACCTCACACCACGGTGAGATCTGACCTTCACTCAGCACAGCCAAAAGGGAGCCACAGATAATGAGGACAGAGCAGAAGAAATCTGAGAGCGTGAGGCTAACAAAAGGCAGCCAGTAAATGCACTGAAAATGGTCTTTACACTGTAAGAAAGCAAAACATAGGGGCAAAGTTGATATATTTTTGGAATCTGTGATAGAAAAAAAAGGAGTAAATCAGCTAGCATTCTAGGAATAAAAAACGTTTAAATGTAATTTTGTAATTAACTAAGATGTGCGGTGTTAATACATATTTAATTTGAAAGTCAATAAACTCTAATAAAACTATTTTTTACTTTTACCTTTACTTTAACCACCAAAACCATTCCATTTCCCAGAACACCTAGTACCATCTCCATGCTGAGAATGGGACCAAGCACAGCCTTCTCAACTCTGGACCAATAATTCTCCTCCGATTCTGTTATGTTTTGTGAAGTGTTCACTGAAACAAATAAGAGTAGTATTTAAATAATCATATTTTAAATTTGACAGCTTCTAAAAATCATATAAAATTATATGAATTTCAAAAGTTAACTACAAGCAAGCGCTGTGCTAAAGTATATATCCATTAGCTTTTATTTACCTGATTAAGTCAGTCTATGAAATATCAAATGTACATTTAGCTTTCCCAGCATGTTACAGAGAATTTTGAATAAAGGCGATTGACTTACTTTGTCACTAAATTGAAGAGCAACAGATAAACCCAACACTCCGAAAGCTTCACACACACAGTTGTTTTGAGGATATGTGGTTCTCAAACACAGATGTGATACCGTGGAGATGAATGTCACACCTTTCCTTAATTAAACTTTTCTGCATCATTAAGCATTAGTCATAAAGGCCTTATTCAGCCTTCTTCACAGTGACAGCACTAAATGGTGTGTAAAGCACAACATCAGTAGAACAAAGGGAAGCCTTATAAACTTCATTTTAGCACTGAGATTTTCAAAGACCTGCAGAACCTCCTATACATCACTGCTATAAACGTTATTATATAAACATGGCTGTCTCAGCCCTAAACTATTTATATGGTTTAAAACTTTAAGAAAGGGTCAGATTTAACACAATGTATGTCTCTTATAAAAAATATAAGTTCTGTGTTGGTATCATGGTACAGAGATTGGTACAGTAAAGATTATCACAGTATTATCATGGTACCATATAAAAAAGAAGCACAGACTTACAAACAAATGCATGTTTGTTGTTGTAGTTTAAACTGTTACTGTTACTGTTGCTTTTCTGAACTGCTTAAATTACAGTAAATTATTGGTAAACTCTATGTAATTAAAACGACTAATATGTCACATGAATTTTATTTTTTGCATATAATTTAATATTTGGCATTATTTGGCATTAATATGTGACACAAATATTTTAATGTATGAATTTGCAGCATAAAAATAACATAATAATAATAATAATAATAATACATTTTTCCATTAGAACAGAAGGGTCATGTGCATACAACAAATTAAAACAACAACAATAACAATAATAGCAAAAAATAAATAAAAAAAATCAAACGTAAGGACTGTCGTACGGCGAAGCTGTGACCTCACTTCCGGCGCAGTCCATGTGCGTTTTCTTACTCGTCCGCTGTTCTGGTTGAGAAGGCCAAATAGCGACTGTCCGGTGAGTGCACAATGATTTCTACTGTCATTGCGTTTCTTGTCTGTCTGAGAGATTAGACACTGTGATTTGTGGAATAGATTTAATTTATATAATACTACTGAGGCAGTTGTTGGTATAGGGTTAAACGAATGCTAACATTACAGTCATTGAAAGTCCTTGAGAAATTAACCTGTGGCTAGCCTGCTAACTCAGACACTGCACAGGCGACCTTTTGAGGTTTTTAACATTAAACAAGGAACTAGGAATTGAACTATCTTTGTGCAAAAATTAAACCTCTAAATGCATGCGTATGTTTACTGAAACTGTTCTTTAACCGCTAGAAATGTAGATAGCAGACAGTCTTCATCTCCTGTCCTGAACTTGCTGCAGTCATGAATTATTTTTAGCATGTTATATTAAACATATATTTGACATGTTACAGATATTTGATTATGTGGTGCTGAACGTAACCGCGTTTTATTTATACATTCAATTGTAATATAAGCGGAACCAATGTTTTGGGGTTTGTTTACTTCCTGCGAGGGTATGTCAATCATAGTGCTCTGTTTTCAGTATCAGTATTTATAAAGTGTTTTTAAAATAATTGTTTGCCTAGATGTTATAGTGATATCTGTAAACAGCTAGTTTTTGTCAAATACTTTATATAAGCATGTAAGTAAAATACACATATAAAATACAGGCTTTTCTCTTTCCACCCCATTGTTCCTCAATCTTTATCCTCACAGTGTCCTTAACCTGAGATGTCTGCGGCATTACGTGTGTTCCACATTGTATCCAGGCCAGGTATGTCTAAAAAGGAACTTAAGTGGATTTATCCTGTGTACAGTCAGAAATTTAAATATAAATCTTGCCTCTCAGATATAAGTCATTTTGTTACATGCTGTTTATATAACTGATTATGTCATGGGCTTGTTCTTTAGGGTCAGTTTTGGCCAGTCAAAATCTTGCCCGTCCTATCAGCCTGTCAGCACACAGGGCCGGGATTAGTAAGTATATGAACTCCAAAAAACATGTTCACTTTATTATATGCTGAGGTTTTTCTACTGCTCTTTAATTTGTCATGGTCACGATGTTTCATGCAGAGTATGTTAACAATCAAGAGGATGCCACAGATATGAAGTCCATCACGGACCGTGCAGCTCAAACTCTTCTTTGGACAGAGTTATTTAGAGGTCAGGAAGAACACGTGACCTTTCTGCTTTTTACTGTACCGTAGCTCTTTATTATGTAAAGCATTAATTGAAAAGTGACTGAGCACTTTTGTTAATAAAGGCTTGGGAATGACTATGAGCTATCTTTTCCGGGAGCCGGCTACCATCAACTACCCATTCGAGAAGGGCCCCCTTTCACCCCGTTTCCGTGGTGAACATGCTCTGCGCAGGTACCCCTCGGGGGAGGAGCGGTGCATTGCCTGCAAACTCTGTGAAGCCATTTGCCCAGCCCAGGTATATTTGCATTTTCTACATCATTAACTCCTCCTGCTTATCTGCTTTATTATGGGAATTTTATATGGTTTATTCACTTCAACAAATAATAAATGAGTAATTACAAGGATATAAAGAGTTAATAGTTGTGAGGAATGTAGTGTATATATAAAGACCTTCCAAAACTTAATGCACTCAAGTCAAAGGCCTCGTATGTTGTTTTTTCAGGCCATCACAATTGAGGCAGAACCTCGTGCTGATGGCAGCAGGCGAACAACACGCTATGACATAGATATGACCAAATGCATCTACTGTGGCTTTTGCCAGGAGGCGTGTCCTGTGGATGCAATTGTTGAGGTGAGATTCTAAACCATCTTGGCACTTAGCATGTTGTTTACATGTGATGTAGATAAAGACATCAGTCACATTTTTCTCTGACTATATATTCTGCATGACCAGATTAACTAAAGCAGATTTTTGCTTGTGCCTGTCTGTTCTTCTCTCAGGGCCCCAACTTTGAGTTCTCCACCGAGACTCACGAGGAACTGCTTTATAATAAGGAGAAACTTCTCAACAATGGAGACAAGTGGGAGGCTGAGATTGCTGCCAACATTCAGGCTGACTATCTGTACAGATAGACAATCTGTCAGTCAAACTTTATGGACTGTTTCATCTCAACTCAGTTACAGTACAGGCTTTATCATGCTGTCTTTTCAGTAGTCAGTTTCAGTGGCATAATGTAGATTTGGAGTTCAAACACTTACAGTTGTGCTCCTTTTCAAAGCCCAGGGACATTTTTGAAGATGCACATACTTTTTGATTTCTATTTCAGTATCCGTGTACTTACAGTTCAGAGTTAAGCTTTACCACAGCAACCTTAGTGCTGCCTCACATTGCTATGTACATCTAAAGCACTATTGGTTCAGCTTAATACAACATACAGCAGTTGTTGAGGTTCTTGACAGCTGAAATGGGTTATGCACCACTATAAGGCCAAATCTTAATTTCAAAACATGCAATAAATCCATCCCCAGATTCTCTCAACTATAATATTATGCCCATCCAGAACGTATAAACAAACAGGTGTAACAATTAAAAGCACTTCAGCAAGTGTGTTGAATTATTCTCACATTGTGTCCTAACAGATTTTATTTGTTCTTGTGAGAATTGTACAAAGATTAAATACTTGTGGACCGTATATAATTAATAAATTAAATGCTTTGCCCATATCTTTCAAAAATCTGTTGCCTCTTGTTTTAATGCATTTGTATTTTACTCATGTTTTAATTTAGGAATTTAGGCACTGTGATGAAGATTTTTAAATTCTGTTGTACTTCTGTGATTCATGCTGGAGCTGGCTGGTTTCTTTCAAAGCTTAGAATCATTTGTCCTAATTTTTAATGCTTATGGTGACAATGAATATGAATGCCAGATTCCAGGCTGAGAGTGGGCAATTCTTTTAAATCAGTAAAATCCATTAGGATTAGTTAAAAATTATAATAGAAATTCAGTTAGCAACATACATTACTTAAGGAATATTTGATTAGGGTGTGATATTAAGTTAAACAATGTCTTTATAAGATCAACAAAGCAAAATAAAACTGCTATTCAAATGCTTTGAGAGCGAGAAGTTCTGGGTTTGACCAACCAATGGTTATGACCATGAGTTGGACTTGTGTGTTGGTGGATAGTGAGGAGCACCTTAACAGAGGAAGATTAACTACCCAGCATACAACTGTTGCTCTAATCCGGTTTGAGAGGATAGACTTAGGACAACTAGCAGTCTGGCACGACACTGCCATATTGTTTGTTCATGTATTATAAATATCCTGTGATATTTCTTTATTAGAGTGCGTCTACAATACAGATCCTGAAAGCATCTCACGAAGCTTTAAAACTGCTGTAGTTGTTATGTTGTGCAGTTATCCAGTCTGAAAACATCGTCGTGTAATATTTTACATTAGTCATTATAACGCCTGTAAGAAACGTATTAAAGGGAAGATGAAGGACCGACTGGAACAACTAAAAGCGGTAAGAAAATTTACGAGTTATGATTTATATGATAAAATTATTGGATAGCTAATGCAGATCAGAATTTAACAAACCGATTTGTTGTTGAACTTTTTCCACGGAGTTAAGATAGTCAGGTTTCGTTTAATTGCGAACTTAAAGAATCAACTTTGGATCAATGTCACTTTTCTATCCGAACATCTACAAAAAATGAGATGCGCAAGATGCGCATAAAAAGCGCACATGTGGGAGACTGAACTCCTTGCGTAGGGAATTAGATTCGGTTATTAATTTCTTCTCATGTCTTGGAATTTTTTTTTATCTATCAATAAAAGTGGATGAATATTTAAAGTTATTTAAAGTTAGTTAAAAATAGAATAGCTCTGAAGCTGATTTCAGTTTTGAATATGAGCATAAACTATTCTGAGAATTATTTTTGGTTTTCCTTTTTGTAATTTTGTTATCCTTCTATCTGATGGTTATGCTCAAACAGAGGCTAAAATATTTGGTATATTAAGGGATGTAACTATATGTCATCTATATAATCTACTATATATAATGCATTATATATAATGCACTATATAACATACATTAACATCATTTGTTGCTCCATGTGTTTTTGTATATCGTAACAGAAGTCAGATCAAGCACCTGACGATGTGGAAATTCCAGTGGAAAATAATGAGTTTATGAATGAGTTCTTTACTCAGGTATGTATAAATTAACATATTGTTTCCATATGAATATGGACGTTGCTGAATGTTACAAATGACTTATTTTCTATGTTCTATAGATTGAAGAAATTCGAACCAGTATAGACAAAATTGACGAGAAAGTGATTGAGATAAAGCGACTATATTCTGTCATCCTGTCAGCACCTACATCAGAGCAGAGTTAGTCTAATCACATTTTACTTAACACCCTTCCCTTTACCTGGCTTAATTATTTTTTTCCTGTCATCTCCCCCCATTTTCTAAACCTTCCCATCACATCATGTGCAATACTGTTTTTGTCCTATGATTGATACTTGCGTATAAGTCTCTCTTTTTTTCAATCTTTATATTCATTTTTAGAAACTCAGGATGAATTGGAGGCAGTTACCAATGAGATTAAGAAACTGGCCAACAATGCTCGCAACAAACTCAAAAGTCAGTTTTCTGTGAAAAATTTACAAAATATTTTCCAGTGTGTATTTATTCACTGATCACTTCCACAATGCAAAATATTTCCTTGTTGTAGATCATCACGTCACTAAATCATAAATGACAATATGTTACCCTGCTATTATTTAGTAACTGAGAGTTAAAATAGTAAAACTAACAATGTTGTACAGGCATTGAGCAGAGTTTGGCGACTAACACAGACGAGAGAATTTCAGCAGATGTACGGATAAAGAAATCTCAGGTAACCCACCAACACCGTGTCTCTCGCTTGCCCTCAGATGCAAAATTTGGTTGTTTCTTTATTCATATCATGTTTATCTCCTTATTGTTAGCATGCCATTCTTGCTAAGAACTTTGTGGAGGTGATGACCAAATACAATGAAGCACAAATGGAGTTTAGAGAGAAGAGCAAAGGACGCATCCAGAGGCAGCTGGAGATCAGTTAGTGACGAGCGGTTACTCAGTCCTACTGTAAAAATTCCTTGTTCTGTATGTTACATGCATGTGTGATGCAACGGATTCTGTCTTACAGCTGGAAAATCCACTACTGATGAGGAACTGGAGGAAATGCTGGATGGGGGGAACGCTGCAGTATTCACAGCAGGGGTGGGTTCTATTTTGTAGACCATATTTTATGTCTTTTTGTGATGTTTTCATGCAAAAATTACAGTAGATCACAAGACACATTGTGCTTATTTGTTATTATGTGTATTTCAAGCTAAACGTTCTACTTATCTACAGATTATGGACTCTGGCATTTCAAAGCAGGCGCTAAGTGAGATTGAAGCGCGACACAAAGATATAATGCGACTGGAGAGCAGCATCAAGGAGTTGCATGACATGTTTGTGGACATTGCAATGCTGGTGGAGAATCAGGTGCATGTTTATGCCATTTCCAAAGAGAAAAAACAAGGATTTAGCCCTGACCGATTACTGCTGCTCCAGTCAGGTTGAACACTGGTTTAAAATGACATTAAAATTACAAGTTTGACATGTCTTGTGTTTTATTCTAATTTATCAACAGGGAAGCATGATAGACAGGATTGAGAGTAACATGGACCAGTCAGTGGGCTTTGTGGAAAGAGCAGTGGCTGACACTAAAAAGGCTGCCAAGTTCCAACAAGAAGCACGCAGGGTGAGCTTGGAAATTAAGAGTAGACCATAGTGCCATATTTGTGTATATAAGTCACACATTTGGGCAAAACTATATGTGTTTGTCTCTTTTTACATGACTTCAACTCCACCTGTGTTTGTTCTCCCCAACTTCCTATTCTCTCCTTTATATTCATCATTTACACTCACTCTTCTGGCCAACATGTGTAGAAAAAGATGCTGATCATACTGTGTTGCACAATCCTGGCTGTCATCGGTGGTTCTCTGGTGTACAGCTGGCTGACATAAACTTTCTGCAAGGTAAACCTTTTTAATACTAAACATTGTGATGTTTCTGAGTGGGAGGGTGAGAGCGATAGCTTCTCTCCACTAATAATGTATGTGTGAAATGTGCGTATGTGTTAATAGATCATTTCAGTAGATGAGAATACCAGAGTATAACCTTTGGTACCCTTTCTTTCCAGAAGAAGACATTATCTTCTCCTCCAAATCCAGATGAGCTATAAAAACATGCTTTGCATGTATTCCTCCATTTGTTCTTGTCTTCTATTGTTCATCCTGTCTGATCAATTGGCCTTTTACTGTTAGATACATTCTAATAAAATTATAACCTGGTAATTTTATGAGGGCTTGTGTCATGTAAGATGTCTTTTATTGAACGTTGACAATATTGTTTTCAGGATAAGATGTATTATGTTGTTTGTAAGGCCCTGTTTTTGTAAATGACATAGGAGCTATTATAGACCTACAGTGACATATTTAGTGCACACTTAGTCTTTAATAAAAACATTAAACTCTTTTTTTAAATCATTTGTTTATTTATATGAATTTAGGTTTATATTTCAAATAAGATTTTGAAAGGAGGGTTATTGGTGTCCTTGAATTATGGATCATTTGCTTATAAGTAAGTAGTACATATTTGACTGTATTTCTTAAGTTGTGATAACATGTTGTTAAGTGGTAAATGTAGACTTGCGCATTTTGAAGATCAGTGGAGCTTAATTATATGCACTTGAGTATTTGTGATTAAAAAACAAAACTTGTATGAATCTGTCTTGCTCATTTTTTTATGTATCAGACTTTTTCGGTTTTTCATTTCGACCCTGTATTATTGTATTGGTTATTTATTTATTTACGTTGTCGTTATCGACGGATGTCCAATCCAATCAGTGACTGAGCGCTGATGGTGACCAACCAGCATCTACTTCCTGATCTTTCACCCTTGTGTTAAATGAAAAGTTTCACCATGTGGAGTAACCTGTGGTCGATCACGGGTGATATTCACTGTATAACGCTGTTCAGGGGCTGTTCTTTATTAGATTTAGACAAACATCAAAGGACATCAGTATGACTTTATGTGAACTTCGTCTATGTTGAAGGGCTAATTTGACGGCCCATACGAAAGCGCAAATGTTGACATGGACTGGGCGCCCGCAAACGATGAGACGTCCAGCCATGGAAGATCTAAGGTAAATAATATACATTTTATTACGAGCGTTACACGCAGCATATTACTCGGACGTATTTGCGATATTTTTGTCGCACAAATCTTGCTAAAATTCAATGGCAGTAAATGTATTTTATGTACTATTTGCTAACAGCGTAGCGCTGCAAGCGCGTGTGAACCAATCATTACGTCGTTGCTTGCTTTGATTGGCGTGTCGCCCAAGTCAATGAGAGCACGGTCACGTGATTTACTACTGGCATGTAGATCCCGCCCCCCTGGAGTGACATCAACAGCAACCAATAAGAGTAAACAAGTAGCGTTTTACTTGCATGCGATTGGATGTTTAAACTATAGTAGGCGGGACTTATGGTGTTTTGTGACGGCGTGAAAATGGCGGCGAATGTTCTACTACATTAACTTTGTCGCGAATTTACACAGTAGCTGTCTAAATAATGCTTACTTTCACTCAGAAAAGTTAAAAGAGAACCTAACTGGAATACACGTTTTAATATCACACAGCACACGAGGACTATTTTAACGGCTGGATTATCTCCACTGCGATTCCGAGTTAAAGTCTTGTGGAAATGTGGTTTTATTTAAAACTTAAACAGGGTTCAGCCTGCGTTGCTCGATGATTAACCTCATACTGTAGTGCAATATTAGACAGTGTACATATAAACTATATGTATAAGCAACACCCTGTGTTTGTAAATCTGAATTGTATTTGCTTAGTTTTTGTAAGCGGTTGGTTGGTGCCGATGCTCGTTTACTCTTTCCTCAGCAGCGCTTAGCTTGACGGATTAGCCTTGATTTTATTATATTTAGCACTTTTTTCTAGCCACTTTCTGTGAGAATTTATTTCGATACTCGTAGTATTAAAGAACAAGCTGAAATCTTTAAGGTCAGCGTTTATATGAGCGAAGCTTATGAGTTTAAACGTTTTAAAGTACAGTTTTATTCTAGCAGTGCGTTTTAAAAGGCTGTATTAGTGTAATGTATCGATGTTAGTGGACACTGTTGTAAAGTGAGTCCCAAACATAATTGTGGTTATATTGAATAAATAAACGGACAGAAGTGCTCGATTCTCACCCACAATGGACGATTGCAAACCGCGTTACAGCAAGCGACTGGTAAGTGCAGCACCGTGTTTATAAGAGTGTCTTTCAGGGTAATGTTGACTTGATAATGTTAAATCTGGAAGCTGTCAGTGATTGAGATCTGTGGTTGCATGTGATCAGATGTTTGATGTTGTGGACATAATGATCCGCAAGTAAATAATAATGAAATATTATGGCATCATCAGTTGCCATAGTATTGCAATAGGATGGTATTGTATTATTACTCTATAAGCTTTTACTTTGATCAGTCAAATTGGTCATTACATACTGGAGTCCATATTATCCTGTTTCTGTTTATGATGTGTGATATTTAATTTACACTTGCTAACAAGTTGACACATTTGAATGCATTATCTGTAAGCTATTGGGGCTTTTGCTGTTTTCTTTTTCATTTCTGTTCTTTCCAAGAGTTTTCGAATACAAAGTGACAGCACAAAGATTGTCTACATAATAAAACAACTGTTGTACATACTTCTTTTTTGAGTTTATGTGTAGTGTAGTGTAAAGCTGTGTAGATTGACATCCTGCATCCCTGTTCTAATGTTATATTCCATACATTATTTTTCAACATGCTGTTTATATTTATTGTTGGAGTGTTGAGAATATTTGCTCTGGCATTAGTCTGAAGAAGCAGAATGATGCTGTAGGAGTGTAAGCCTGTTTTTAAAGAGACGGGGGAAGTGTAGGGCGAGTGATTGGATTGGTTTAGCCAACCATGTGAGCGGACATGCGGAAACGGGGAGAGGAGAAGGAGGGGCCACTGCAGAGGCGAAAGTATGATCGAGAACAACAGACGGCAGGTGTTCTCAGTTTGAAAGGGAGGAAGAAGAACAGGGATGGAGAACGGACAGGAGATCCTTACGCTTGTGGACGGAGGCGTGTTGTTGATGAGACAGAGAGGGAGGAAGAAGAAGAGCGAGATCAGGGATGAAGATGTGACACTGAAGGTGCGAGGTGTGTAGTGTCTCATTGCCCTTCGCAAGGGCTTCCTCCAAGCGCACTGCAGTGTAGTGTCTCACTTAGGAATAGGGTGAAAGAGAAAGAAAGAAAGAAAAGAGAGAGGATAAATGCTTGGGGTAGAGAACAGAAAAGCCAGACTTACCTATCTCATATTAAATTTCTAGGCATCAGCTGGATCCCCTTTGTAATTTGTGCCATTTTAAGTTGGTTAAATTTAAACTGTAATATGTTTGCATGATTTTTTTGTTTTGAGCTCCTCCTGTTGTTTTCTTAATGGTGGGACACGTTGCAGTAAAGCTAACGGCAAATCTAGGAGTGGTACGAATCTCATCCTTTATGCATCTTTGCTGCTTTCGTCATTGTGAGTTTTTGATCCATTCTGAGCATTTGTAGGTCTGTGCTAAAATTCAAAGAGTGACAGACCGGCAGCTTGGTAGTGCGCTATGTAGTGTGCACAGGCTTAGAGAAGTGAAGACTGCAGCATCATTGACTAGGGCTGGGCACGGGTACCCGAGTACGCAGAAACTGACAGATATGATTAATCATAGAATCACAATAATTGCATGACTTTTTTCTCTGCTTGTATTTTCATTTGTATGTCATTTTCAGTTTTAGTGATGTTATGGCCACTGGCATTAGGAGTGAGTCCCTGTTGTCTGATTGGTCAGTTTTAAGAGCAGAGGTGGGGTGTACATGGTGTACCCGTGAATTTAAAAATGGCTAGACTGAGGACAACTAATTGAATAGAGTGGAACGCAGAGGTTTTGAGCATTTTTAATGTTGAACTTTCGATGTACATATAACCTTTTAAAAATTGTGTCAGAATTTGACAGAACTTGCTCCATCACCCCTTTATGAGGTGCCATTACCTTAGGACTGACAAACAAGTGTACAACCTTTAAAGGACTGACCAAAGTAATAAACAGATCAACAGACTGCAGTGACTTTCAGAGAACAGAGGGTGGATTGATTTTCAAATGGTGTATCTATTAAAATTGGGCTGTAATGTGCCAATGTGTAGTGTAATGTTTAGTTTGTTGTATTTTTCATATAGATGCATATGGTTTGGTCAGTTGTGCATGTGGGAAGATGATATGTAAGAGATTAGCATCAGTGGCAGGTTTCCTATAAGACTGCACAGTCATACCCAATTCATTCCATCGATTTCTCTCCCCCCCTCTTTTTTGTATTGTGTTTGAGAGGGTGTGACAACAAAGCACGTGATTGGCTGTGTCCTGCATCACCATAGAGACATTGAGGGCAGATGCAAGGGCAAGCAGTGAAAGGTCTGATTGTTTTGTTTGAGTGAATACGTGTTTTTGTGTTACTGCATCTGTCCTTGTAATTTCAACATTGCATTTCAACATCAGCATTTTATACAGCCATTATTTGTGATGCTGCTTCGCTTATAAAAGGCTTCTGCTAGCCAGACTGTAGATACGTGCAAAACTCAGGAAATCCTGTATGTTGAGATGCTTTTACTTGACAGTTATCAGACATGTGGATGCTCATAAAACAAGGTAACTGGATGAAGCCCACTGGATTACAGCGCAATGCAGGGGTCCCAGATCTGGACCGTTTTGTTTTGGCTGTAGCAGCTGTTTTGTAATTAGTGGCTAAAAAACAATGTTGTTAACATGCTAACTAAAACAACACTTAAAATATGATTTGTTTCACAAGCAAGCATTTTGCGATTCTAACTTAATTTTTAAAGCAAACAATAAAGTCCATCAGCTGTGTATGAATTCTGTTCCTGCATTATCACAGAACAGAATTGTTAAGCAGAAAGCCTTAAACATGAACCATAAATATGATATGATAGACAAAGGCAATAATTGAGATGGTTTCAATGCTGTCAATTTAATTTACACAGATTAATGGAGATGCAGAATTTATTTGTAAGTGGTTTGTGATTCTCTAAATTGAATCAAATCACAAGGTGCCAAAAGACTCACCCATATTATAAAAAAAAAACCTGGACATGGACCCAGAAATTATGAGCGTTCTGTATTAAACGAAGACAGACTTTAAAATGCGTTTTATATGAGTAGATTTCTGAGAGTGGTGACCAGCTGGTTTTTCTGAAATCACTAAAACTCAACATTTGTCCAGAATTCAACAGAAGCGTGAGTGTATAAACAGAAATTGTGTGGCTGGGATTGATCAGTCTCATTCTCTCTCTTGTCTTGCAGCGGTCCAGCACACGGCGCCGTTACCAGGACGATGGCATTTCCGACGACGAGATCGATGGAAAGAGGACGTTCGATTTGGAAGATAAGCTACATTGCAGCCGCTTCAACTCTGACAGAGTCAAACGCATGGAGGGCAAAGGTCAGAGAGAGACACCGTGTGTTGATCTTCATGGAATCAATGTAGGATGTGTATTGAGTGTTTAATGTGAGCTCTTGTGTGGTTTCAGACTTCACATATGAGTACATCCAGAGAGGGGGGCTCAGGGACCCCATCATCTTTGAGAAACCTGATGGACTTGGCATTAAGTGAGATTAGTTTCTCTTATACTGTTTTCTTTATTTTGTATTATACTTGAACGAACGAGCGGACGAATAAAGTGTTCTTTTATTGCTTGTTATATCCTGTATTGCAGAATATCTGTTTCACTTTCCAATTGGTCTGCATTTATGTTTTCAGAATGCCAGATCCAGACTTCAGTGTGAACGATGTTAAGATGTTTGTAGGTAAGAGTTTGGTGTATTTGCTCATGTTGGTTAAAATCACTGGCGTTTGAGTGACAGGTTTGAAATTTGAACCCCGTCTCGTGTCTGTTGACAGGCAGTCGGCGTATGATTGACGTGATGGATGTGACTACTCAAAAGGGGACGGAGATGTCGATGGCCCAGTGGAGGCGGTACTATGAGACTCCGCCCTCCCAGAGAGACAAGCTTTACAATGTCATTAGCCTTGAATTTAGCCACACTAAACTTGAGAGCCTCGTTACAAGACCTGCCACAGTTAGTACATGCCTCATATGTCAGCTGGGACAGAGTTTCCCCACAGTTTTATTTTCAGTCTCTAATGTCAGCCTCTTGGATTTGTTTTTGCTGATAGGTGGACATGATTGACTGGGTGGACAACATGTGGCCACGACACTTAAAGGAAAGGCAAAGAGATGCCACAAATTCAATCATGGACATGCAATACCCCAAAGTGCAAAAGTGAGCATTTCTTCCCTGCTTCAAAATAATCGCCATTTATGGTTCTTTTGGATTTTGCTCCCTCAACATTTCCCATGTAGTACTTCTCTGTCTACTTCAGCTTTGTCTGTGTTCTTTGTGCAGGTATTGCCTAATGAGTGTGCAGGGCTGTTACACAGATTTCCACATAGACTTTGGTGGCACATCTGTGTGGTACCACATACTGCGGGGATGCAAGGTCTGAGTACATAGCACATGTACAGAGCTCATTGATAATGGCATGTAGAACACACAACAATTAACCTTGTAATCTTCTGTAATTTTGTAAATTTAATTAACAGTTGTGGTTTAGTTTTAACAAAGCTCTTGGCTCTGTAGCTGTTTTCTGCTACTCTTGATGTGGTAAGAGGAAAGATGAACCTGATTGGCTGTTTCCGCTACAGGTGTTTTGGTTAATCCCACCCACACCACAAAACCTGGAGCTTTATGAGAACTGGGTGTTGTCAGGGAAACAAGGAGACATCTTCCTTGGTGACAAGGCAACTGACTGCCAGAGGATTGAGCTCAAGCAGGGCTACACGTTCATTATACCGTCAGGTAAGCACCAGGATGTTTTTTCAAAATTAACTAGTTTGTTGGGCTGTCTGACTAGCTGTGCTTGGATGGCATCAGCAGTAGTGTTAAGCATGAATGATTATTTGGTTATTGAATTCATAACTCAAGATGGATGTTATAATCGAAGTATTTGTTTAGGTTGGATCCATGCAGTGTACACACCAGTGGACACACTTGTGTTTGGAGGGAATTTCCTGCACAGTTTTAATATCCCCATGCAGTTGCATATCTCCAGCATTGAGGACAGGACACGGGTGAGCCCTGCAACCGGAATTACGAAAATACAATAAGTTTTTTAAGGAAAAAAATTGACTATCTTTCATGAAAAACCATAATTTAGAGATTGATATTTGTTATGCGTTTTTTTTTTCTTCTGTTTTCGTGATAAACTTTGGGATAAAGACGATTCTTTGCAGGATTAACCCACAGAATGTTGATAATTCTTCCTTTCTGCTTTCTTTCCTCAGGTGCCAGTAAAATTCCGTTATCCATTTTTTTACGAGATGGGCTGGTACGTGTTGGAACGTTATCTGTACAGTCTGACCAACACCTCCTACCTCATCCCCGAGTACCAGAAATACTCTCTGGGCATTGGTGAGAAGATTTACATCCTCAATTTGATATGTCCTTGATTTGATAGGTTTCTAATGCGCACAGATAAAAAACTTAACTCTCTATCTGACATTAATACACAGGCTATAAGCAGGAAAGCTCGGGCTGTGAGGTTCTCAACGGCCATGCTAAAGAGAGAGATGACAGCGGTGCTCCATCTCCTCCCAGTGGACCAGGGGTGAAGGTTCACCTGACTCCCTTAGAACTGGAGGGGCTGTGGAACCTGGTGGGGAAGCTGGAGGCTCTGCCTGCACAAAAGAAGTGTGTGCCTTCAGGAATACACAACGCTGCCGCCCTGCTGCACGACATACAGGTCAGCACTTATCATTTAACTGCTTATTTTAATGCAACCGCTTGGACATGTGAATTTGTATCTAAGTGTGATAAGTAATAAGTGTGATGTGATGCAGAATGCTTTGTGTTTTGTTTTGTGTGGGTTACTTGTGAGTCTAGATTTTGGTGCGATGAATGTGTTTGTTTTCATTTTCTTGTAGGTGTTGCTGAAAGAACATGCCAGTGACACCCCAAAACTCTCCTACACTGGGAAACCTATCGTCAGATGGCCGAAGAGGGTAAGATCCATGAATTTTCTTGTGGAGGGGTGAAAGTCAAAAACAGACAGCTCTGGATCAAGGGTTTCCCAGTTGCTTCACACAACTTTGTAAATGTGTACTGTGATTTCTGTCTTCTTCTTAAGCCCTCCTGGTACCAGCCCCCTCCTCTGCCTTCACCTGTCATTCGTCCAAAGCTGGCGACCACACCCGTCGTTCCCCGGCCGGTGAAACCAGCCTCCAACATGTCGGTACTGCGGCGGCGCCGTGTGCGCTGCAAACGCTGCGAGGCCTGTCTGCGCACAGAGTGTGGCGACTGCAACTTTTGCAGAGACATGAAGAAGTTTGGTGGCCCTGGCAAGCTTAAACAGACCTGTGTTCTCCGCCAGTGCCTCGCTGTGAGTATGTGTGTGTACAGGTTTGACTATATGTGTAAGGACCAAATTTTTAAAAATGTCCCCACAAACATGTCAAATATCAACATTAAAGTTGGTCAGCACTAGTAATGTTTAAAAAATGGCCAAATAAGGGTTTAGTTTAAATCTAATTATCAAGGTTTTGCAAGTTTAAGGGATACCAAATTAGCCTTGTGTGAATGTGAGATGTCTTCACTAATATAGTGAAACAAACGTGTGTGTATTGACGGTGGGTGTTTGTCTTTTGACCAAGCCTTCTGTTGTTTGCATGTTCTCTTTCATTCTTCTCTCAACAGCCTGGGCTGCCGCTCTCTGCTGTGTGTGAGATCTGTGGAGAAGGTAACCAGGATACTGGTGAGGAGCTCATGGAGTGCTCAAACTGTGCTCAGATAGCACATCCCAGCTGTCTGAAGGTACATTATCACGGCATTATTACATTGTAATGTACACCTAAAAACAATGTTTAAGTTGCATTGCTAAAAGATTAGGGAGGATTAAGAAGCTACATTTGGTCCTCTGTTGTGTAAGTGTGGTCATTTAAAGGCTTCTGTCTCTGTAGATATCTGGTGAGGGAGTGGTGAACAAAGATCTGCCCAGCTGCTGGGAGTGTCCAAAATGTGTTCTGGGCAAGGACACAGAATCTGAGGTAGCACCTGTACACCAGCACAAATGCACACAAAGTTTTATAGGTATTTTTTAAAGGTTTTCGCCTCTTGCTTGAACACAAACTTAGGGCTTTCAAACTAAGGAAGCTTTGAGCTTTTGTTTCTAACGCTAGCTTTAGCATACATACACTCTCAGTCACAGGGAAAAAGGTGCATGCCGTGAGCTTACTGTGTTGTACACACACTGGTCTACGTGTGTAACAGTAATGCTTTTTTCCTGTGTGCCAGTCATCAGGCAGCGGTGATGACATCACGGCACAGGATGGGTCAGGGGGGTTCGGGGGCGAGGGCGGGGCGTGGCACGGGGTCGGACGGCCCCCCTCTTCTCTCTCGCATGGGTCGCTCCAGAAACGGGTGGTGGCCCCTGAGCTGCGGCTGAGGAAGAGGGTGAGAGGCTCCGCCTTCCTCACGCCACTGCTGCCGCACGCACAGCTATCTTTATTCTGCACCCCTGTCTCTCACTCTGTCTGTCTGTCTCTCTCTCTCTCTCTCTCTCTCTCTCTCCAGATTCACATTCCCTACCTGAGCTTTTGCTCGCTAGTTGTGTTGCGCTAATTCCCTCCTGCTTTGTCCCTTGTTGTTGGTTACTTCTCTCTCTCTCTCTCTCTCTCTCTGTGGCCCACCCTGCCCTGTTTTCATCATCATCGTGCCCCATCGCTGCTCAAACTGACTGATTCAGAATCAGCTGTGTGTTTGCAGCTTGTGTGATTCCATTCAGTGATGCTGCTGTGATATCACCATTCTTTTAACTTCATATTACACAGTGTGTCCTTGTGATTTCTGTTTAACAGATAAAATTAGAGGGAGCGAAAACACATGTAAGTAACTTCTATGAAGATTGCTGTTCTTGCCTGCATCCATGATTTAAAATGGCTGGATGATTAATAGCACTCCAGTAATGTTTTCTTAGACTTGTGGTGCAGACGTCAGAGTTGCCTTTGTTTGGTATGAAACTATCTGGGGTTCATATTTACATCTTTGCATGCTTTCAGTCACCCTTACAAAATTAAGCATCAGTTCTTGCTGCTTGCAATAAATTGGATTCTGAGAGTTGAAAATGTAAAAGTAATTTTAGGTTATATAAAAATGCTAATTTCATAAGATTTGTGAATCAAATGTCTATTAATTAGACATTTAAGTAATTAAAGATGCTTCATTGTTGCAGTGTTTTTGTAATATGTACAAATTCTCTCTTTCAGAAACGTAGATCCTCATCTCTTGATCCTCGTGTGGCTAAGATCTATCGGCGCCATGGGATGGATCATGATGATGATTCCGGCAGCGACGATGAGGATGGAGACAGTGGAAAAAAGATGTCAATCCACTCAAGGGGCGGAGTCTCTTCATCGCGTCGAGGTTACGGAGCTAGCAGGCGAGGTGTTTGGAGAGGCTCCACCCATCGAGGAAATCGAGGCAGCAGCTTGGCATCAAGTTCGCTCAAAATGAGGCGGGGACTCAGGGCAAGAGGAGAGAGGGGGGGTCGAGTGAGGTTAAGAGGAGGATCTCATTTGAAGCGACGACGTTATGAAGACGATGATGATGATGACGATGAAGATGATGATGACGACGATGAGGAGGAGGATGATGAGGATGATAGTAATGATGAGAGGCATCTGGGACGATCGGATAAGGAGCATCGGTCACGGAGAAGACGACGTAGAGGTGAGGACTACGATGATGATGAGGACGATGATGATAGTGAGGAACGGGACTTTGATGGAGAAGATGAGGAGATGGAGGACATGGACGATGGAGGGGAGGAAGATGAAGAGGATGACGATGGGGAGAACCAGTCAGATTCAGACCCTGACCCGCCTGTCTTACTCGTCTCAGACTTGAATGATGACCTGCTGAATGATTCCTACTTAACCGTGACTCTTCAGCGCCCTCCAAAGGCCAAACGTGACCCCGGCTCCATTGTACCAAAGCTGGAGGCTGCAATGTCTCCTCGTACACCCAACGCTTCTGGGTTCATCCAGCGCAAAACATTGCCCAAGTTGCGACTCAGAAACAGCAATTTAACACCGGCTGGTAATGGACTTTCACAGTCCAAAGGTGCCCACACGTCCAGCCGCCACACAAAGAGGAACCAGGATGGAGAGAGAGACACTCCATCACCCTCCTCGGTGTCTTCACGTTCTTCTGTTTCTCCACCGCCACCACCTCCTTCGGTCACCACTTGCTCTCCTCCTTCCCTCCTCTCTCATCCTTCATTCCGTGATGTAGGAAATGAGCGAGGCTGTGAAAAGGACATTTGGGGGTCTGTGTTCCGCTATTTGAGTCGGACTGACCTGGCTGTGTGTATGAGAGTCTGCAAGGCATGGTACAAATGGTAAATGTTGACATAACATGCATAATATGTTAATGTGTAACTTCCACAAAGTAAAAGCAAGGATGGAAAGGCAAAATCTTTAAGAGTAGACTAATGTTGTTCAGAATTGGTTTATAGCTGTAAACACAACATGCATTCATAAACCAATAAACTGTTTTCCTGTAAACATATATTACTGTTATTAATCATTTGGTTGATTTACTAAGTAAATGATTATTGGTTTTGTAGGTGCTGTGATAAGCGCTTGTGGACACGGATAGATCTGAGCCGCGGTCGGTCGCTAAGCCCTCAGGCTATTTCAGCCATCATTAAAAGACAACCTGTGACCCTTGACCTCTCCTGGACACCTGTATCAAAGAAACAGATCGCCTGGCTCATCCATCACCTGCCAGGTACAGGTCTAGACTGAAATAGTACGGCAGGAAATACGTTACAGTGCCAAGCCTAAACTATTGCCTCTCCCTGTTTCTCGCAGGTCTGAAAGATCTAATGATGTCAGGTTGCTCCTCATTATGCGTGTCAGCGTTGAGTTCTCAGAGCTGTCCGGGTTTGCGAACTCTTGACCTTTGTTGGGCTGTGGGTGTCAGAGATTCACAAATAAAAGACCTTATAGTGCTGCCGGGTGAGATGCTAACACTTAGCATTTTACTGAGACCGAGTTTAAACTAAGTTCTGAAATAACTTGCTACTATCTTACATTCTGTAACGCAGGCAGTGAAAGTCGCAGTCGACTAAGAGGTTTGCTCAATCTACGCTTGTCTGGTTTGGATATAAGTGACTCCACCTTGAAGCTGATCGTCAGACATATGCCTTCACTGCGGAGGTTAGATCTGTCTCACTGCCAGGGGCTCACAGACCAATCCATCAACCTGCTCACCGCTTCTGGCTGCAACACACGCAACACGCTCAGACAACTCAGTCTTGCAGGTACGCTTGAATATTGTGCTCCTCAGATTGGCTTGCGTAGATGTACAGATTTACAAATGCCCATAAAATACGATATTTGGACTAAAATGTTTTTCAATTTAAAAATTTCCTGAGTGGGAATTAACAAAATTATTGTGATTAGTGATGCAAAATTGCCCAATAAATTTAGAATTTGTCGTATTTTGCATGCTTCATATTAATTTTATAACCCCATTGAACCAATACTGTGGTTTTTAAAATTCCAAATAACAAATACAAAATGTAATATTATAAGTGCTGCATATTGCAGGCAGTTGCTGTTGAAAAGCACATTGTTGAAGCGAATAAAAAACAGATTTTGTACAAATGTTAGGAGAAATTAACATGAATAATATACAGATGGATAAATACACCGTAATAGAACCGTTGGCATTAATTACACCATCATAACACGTGCAATTACTTCATGCTTTTAACTCACGGATTTCATTGTTTTTCATCTCTAGGTTGTAATAAGCTGACAGATGCTTGTCTGTCCTGTATGAAGCGATTATCAGCCTTGACTCTGTTGGATCTGAGGGGGTGTAAGAATGTGACTCGACGCGGCTGTGAAAACTTCATCTCTGATCTTTCTTACTGCACTGTTTTCTGTCTAACTGAAGACAAACTCATTCAGAGAATATCATAACGTGCACAAACACACACACACACAGCTCTGCTTGGTGAGCTACAAGAGCTCCATCCCACTGAACACAGGCTGATGCCTGAATGAGTGGATGAGGCTGAAGAGAGAGAAAGATGGAAGGGATACAGGTTCTGATCTAGGCGGAGGGTAAAAATGGACTGACGAAGGAGGGCATGAACACATCAGAAGATGTGAAGAGTGAACGTTTGCATTCCTACAACCCACAAAGACAGATCCAGACACATCCTAAGTGTGGCTTTTTTCTCCTCTGGGCATTCAGCCTCATCCAAAGTGACTTTAGAAGATTTCAGGGTTTATGCCTATTAGTTTGACACTAAACTTTATAATCCAGCACAGGTGGGATTTGGCCAATGAGAGACGAACTGACAAACTGCTCAGACTTTGGGTCCAAAGAACTGGCCTCAGAGTATCGATAAGCTTCTACAATGGAAAAAATGACATGGTGCACCCTGCTAGTTCTCATCTGCCACATCTTATTAAAAGAATGTAGTGGCATGAACTCTTTTTGGATTGCCGTCAGAGTATGAACATGTTGTATAAGTACTTTAGCCTATTAGTTCAGTCATGCTTTCTTGGTGACCTTTGTCTCTAAACACGCATTCATTCATGCATTCATTCAAGTCATTTAACCTTTCAGAGGATTTTGCTGTCATGTTTGAACACGCACATTAATACACCAGAAAGAGATTTAGCTGCAAAACTGAAATCATTCTTCCCTAGTTTTTGTTCATCCTAAAGTTTGTACCTCTGCTTGCTGTCATCCCATGTGGCCAATCGACCTGCATTTTCCTGTCCTGTCTAAATTTGGAAAAGGTTGTTCATAGTTCAGGCTGAATCGGAAAGCTGTAACTTAAATGCAACTTGTAGCAACAAAATAGCAATTATTTTCTGTTTATTATGTAATTATTTTGTTCATTTTGTTTTTCATGAAAAGCAGGAAATAAAACAAACGTGGAAAGAAAACAAACTAGCCATTTGGTTTGTGCTTGTATTATTGGTGTACATAGAATGCTGGATTTAGGCATGCCACTTGGGACAGGCCTAATTTTCTCTGATCTTTATATAGCGAAACATGTTTTCAATACTTAACTGGGTCTTTTATTACAGAGCAAATACAAGTTTTAAATATTTACCTTTTCACATAAAATTATTCTAGCTGAAATCTGGTAAAGAATATAGATGTAGGATTCTTATTGCCCAATTCCAGTAATTGCAATGTGTATGTAATTGTTTCTTACTTTTTTAATATAATATGTTCTGTTATTTAGAGTTTTAGGACTTAAAATTGTAATATTTCATGATATACAGTGTTGCTACAGCTTTGGTCTGCACACAAACACAAATCCTTACATTTACATTTAGGCATTTAGCAGATCAAGGACAAAAAACGTCATAGTACTTATGTGTGCCTGCGGGTGTATGCATGCATGCATTTGTTGTTTGTGTGCTAAGCCTAAAAGCACCATTATAGCAGTCCACAGCCCCAGTGCCCATTTACTTTCATTATATATAAATGATTCTGCTATGTTATGTTCATTGTGGGAAAATAAAATTGAGTCACTTTAAGATCACATGGCTCCCTTTGACCCCCTCACCTAATAATGAATATTAAAGGCATTTTCATTGCATTGGGCATTCAAGGCATAAGCAGCAGTAGGTAACCACCTTTTGTTGCCTCTTCCCTGGAGCTGTTGACCATTTGCTCAGGCTTCAATCAAAGCCCTAGAACAATGAATGGTACTAAGGTGTGAAAACTTCTGTGTCTGTTATGCTGATTGGATCAACAGTTGGTGGGACTTGGGGTATGGGGTGATTACTCCCTTCTATGCTTTGTTGTTACCTGAGTGCTTTGTTATCCATTTGAAGGGACCGCCCCTCAAAATGGATATAAATGTAATGTATGTTAACCTTAAGTTAGACTTGATGACTGCAGCCCCCAAGCAGTACGCTCTGACGTGTAGACTCGTGTTCGTCATCTTCTACAATAAAGACTACTGCTAAAGAGAATCCAGGTCTCCTGGTCTTCACTGGAAAAAGTTTCCAACAGGGACATGAGGGTTAGTAAATGATGATACAATAAATGTGTTTGGTATGGGAGATTATGTCACTCTTTAAACTCTGGAGTGTTCTCACGCTCCTCGTGTGCTGAAACGTGCGCTGAAACGTGCAATGGTAATACTATCTACAGAAAGTGAGATGAAATGTTTGCATGAAGTCATGGGAGTAATAAGAGTGTCATTTATACAACGTTTACTCTGTACACAGGTAACCTCAGATCTGTCCTGAATACAGGGCTGGGCTCTGGGTTCTGAGTAAATAAGATCATGTTTATGAAATAGATGAGGATGCCGGGAATGCAGTCCATTTAAACATCTAAATAGTATAATATAGAGAAAATAGAATAATTTTCTCCAGTAGGACCTTTATTCTTATTCTTAACCATTTTAGGCAAAAAGTCCCATGTCATGTTTAGGAAACACAGTACAATAACTTCAGTTAAAGCACTGAATCATCTGTATAGCATGTGTCAATATTATCCACCTGCAGAACCGCAAACAAAAGTTTGGGGTTGAGGTTGTGGGGGCCCAGGGGGTTTCGGTGGGACACGGGGGGCTCTGGTTTAGGGGCTCGTCAACTCCGCCCTAAATCTTTACTGTGGTCTGTAGCAGCCAATAGCTCGGCTTTGCAGCTGCACATGTTTTACATTTGCGCACATGCCGGGAAGGGCGGGGTCTTCTAGCCACGCCTATGACGTATATCCTGTTGCATTTGTTGGGGTGGGCTGTTCGTTTTGTTGCTATGAATGTGCCCACTTAGCGTGCGAGTAAAACATAGAAGTAACAGCTGAAGGCCAAATATATACAGCCAACCCCCTCGATCATATCTGAAAAAATAGTGTCTGAGAAATACACTTAAGTGTCTTAAAAAATAATCAATGTCTTACTCAGTTTCTAATGCATTTAAAATCGACCCGTCTAACCGGAAACATGTTTTATAAAAGCTGCTTTTGCATGCTAAGTGAACAGCTTTCTACATTATAAAGCAAGACAAAGAATCGGCTTTCATGCCGCATTTATCAACATACACAAATTGCACATTATGTTTATCACATAGAAACAACTTATTTAAGATAAAAAAACGCATGATTGTAAATTTGATCTTTAAATGCACAGATGCACGCAAAAATACATGCAAGTTAATCAAAGCAGGAATGCGCTCGGGGCGGTTTGTCCGCACGCAACAAACAACATGGTGGTAGTTTAACTCCACAGACTCCCATAGGACCGCACAGAGGACACACCTATCTTACACACAATTCACAGGCTTGGCACGGAGTCTGGCCTCGGTTGAATCTTTTATTACCACGGGCACTGCATTCATCTTCACATTGATGAAATTGTAAGTACACGACCATCTTTTACTTGCTTTTGTTAAGATTGCAACCAGCGCTCATTGCACACACGGATGCGTTTACTTTCTATGAACGTGTGTCGTTTTTAAGTCGGTTGTTTGTGTGCAATAAGATTTAACGTTAAATTTGATTGCATTATTATTTGCCGTCTGTTAATTTTTCTGCTTTAATCCAACATCTTTTTTTCTCGACAAAGGCGCCAGTGGATCTGCGTTTGTTACTTCTTATTTAAACAACAGGGTATCAGACGGTTTTTACGTTTTAAACCTTTTTCTCTTCTTTTAGTAAGTGTAATATTTGAATCGTGTTGTCCGATGAAACCAGTATAACGAGCATTAAGCGTGGTCATATTTTATATTGTAATTTGAAAATTGTTTCTTTGTAACTCGAATACAAGTGGTTTTACTTACATTTCTGCTTGCATTACTATTTAATAATACTCGACTAATGTAATTGAATTATTTGTGCATTCGCGCCTGGCATAATGATGTCAGAGCAGATCTAGTCCAATCATTAATGAAACCGCTTTAGAAAGCGGATCAAGCCGCCATGTGTGAAGGCGTTTCTAGTGCACTCAGCTTTACATCCTGTACACTGTTTATTTGATTCGACTTATGTACACTTCATGAATGCTACCATACTTAAGCTTTTCCATATGAACTTACAGTTCATATGTTGTAGGTTTAACTTGAAATGTTTTACCTCAAAATTGGTTCTGTTCACATGTGAATTTGTTTTATGATACAAGGTCTTGGCTAATTTTATAAATATATATTTATATATTTTATAAATATTATTATTTGTTGCAGGATGTTGTCATGTTAACAGCCGAGTCTCTGATATTTGTAATTCATATCTCTGGGGGGAAAGCTAAAAGTGTTCTGAGGCATAGCTTCAAAAATGACCCGACCATCTACAGAGTAGAGACACGGAAGAGTTATTTTTTATTTTTTGAGGACAAACAAACAATAAATAAATCTATGCCTTCACAGATATCTCACCCTGTTTACAGTTCACTGAAACTAAAAGAGCTGCCATTTTGAACTGAAATAAATGACCATTGATATACTGTCTTGTTTCTTATATTTGCTTTTAGTAAAGGTTAATAAAATATGAAAACCTGCATATCTTTAATCTACAATACACTGTGTTTTTTCTATAACAGATGCTGACTGTTTGGATAATCCTTGTAGCTGCCAGTAGTGCAGGTAAACCATTTACCATTTTACCTTTAAGATGGTATGAGAAAATGGTATGGTATGAGAATACCAGAAAGATGGTATGAGAAAAACTCATAATCATGCATTAAAGAATCTAAAGGTGTGGTATACAGGCTTTACAATGAGTAAATTCATGTGTTGAAAGAAAAGACAAAACAAACAAGTCTCTTAGTCGTATTCTCTCTTAGTTGCTGTCGATACATGACTGTACATGTAGCAGTATGGAACATGGAATCTACAAATCTCTTATCATGAGCTAGCAGAGAATATCTGAAATGAATGAATGAATGAAGTGGCAGAGAATTAATGCTAGCAACACCAAGGTCATGGGTCCAATTCCCAAGTCTAATTCCTAGGAAACACACAGAATTGACATGCACCAACGTGGCTAAAGGTGTCTTTCATAACATTCACATAACATTTTCTCTTAGGGTCAGTCTCTGCAGCCAACAAACTTCAAAAGCAACTTTTCCACGGTGATTATTTCACTCTGAATCTTCCCGAACGGACAGAGAAGCTGGACTTCAGTACTGCTAATGAGGAAGAACATTTTACTATTTGGCAACGTAACGTTTTCTTGCCAAACATAGCCAATAAAGGTTCAGTGTACTCAACCAATGATGGCTGGACCTTCACAATCACGCATGTCACATTTGATGACGAGGGAACGTACACCCTGCGCAATTTATGGAATAACGTCATCGTCACCTATATGGTGAAGGTCAACAGTAAGTGATTGAATAATTTTTTCCAACACCACCTTCATGTGGTCAGAACAACATCTTTGTGACATTCATGTAGCCTAGCTGGTAGCGTGTGGTAATTCCAAGGTCATGGGTTCGATTCCCACCAAAAACACAACTGATAAACTGTATATTTTGAATGTACTGTAAATTGTTTAAATCCAAGCCTCTTCTAAATATGTTAATGCATATAATTCCTCTTGGTTTCATTTTGTTATTCCCTCCTTCCAGCCAAAATAGGCATCATTGAGTGTATCCCAGGGGAAGATCTCACCATATATTTGCAGGGAATCCAACAGGTTCAAGCCACTCTTCACTTCTACAACAATTACTCAGCCGGCAGCCGCAGCCTGGTGGAGAACGGAGTCCCCGTGGGTAAAACCCACCTGGATTACATCAACAGGCTTAAAGTGTCCAGTACCTACATCCAGGTGCTTAATGTCAATGTGTCAGATCTGGGCAGATACGAGCTCACCGATCATAAAGGCCGACTTGTGTCAAACCAAACAATGATACTAGTGGGTAAGAACAGCTGTTCTCAAATGATTTATTAGGTTACTGTTTAATGCACAAATACATTTAAAAAACGTAAAAGAAAAAGGTACTTTAAATTTTCACCTGTAATATTTGGATATTTGCCTCTCATGATTTCAGTTGACTCTTGTTTTACTGTCTGTCCGTTTCTGTCTCGTCTTTTTCCATATAGATCATCATAGTTTTTCCGCACCTAATGGTTTGACGGCTCTGTTGCTTCTCGGCATTCCCGGTGGCATCTGCTTCTGCTGTAGGAAAAGGATCTGCAGACGGTGTCGAGCCACCAAATCAAACACCAACACCTTTAATCCTGATTCTCAGCCGGTCAGCCATCCAGTGACCACTGACCCATCACAGGTAAAACCTGGAGCCACAATATTATTTACTGTAACTCAGATTCTGGCTTAAATAAGAAAGTCATATACACTTAAGATGCTTTGATCATTTTCAATTTTGGGTGAACTATTCCTTTAATCAGTATACAGTGTACCTTCACTATGTGGATTTCTTAATTTAGGGCTACATGGCTGGTTACCCCACTCCTCCAGGCCAAGGTCCGATTTATTATCCTCCTCCAGACCAAGGTCCAATTCAGTACCCTCCTCCAGGCCAAGGTCCTCAGTATCCTGCTTCACCACAATGGAATGGACAACAACCTGCTGTTTCTCCTAACCCCGTGAGTTTAAATACACACATTTACATGTATTAAATTAGCACAAAACATTAAGCATTAATCTTTTATATAAGATATAAAAGATTCTAGAATTTAAGAATGTCTGTTGCATAGAAAAACATAGATGATGAAAAGAAACAAAATACAGACAGTATCGCTGTGGAATGGCGGCAGTTAGTTAGTAAGCAAACTCCATGCATCCAGGGCAGTAGGTGTCAGTATAGAGTCCCAAGAGCATTGATTCTCAACCCATTCAGCACTGCATTTTTTGGATGTCTTTTATCAGACATGGATCCTGTGCCCCAGACAGGGTTAAGCAACAGTGTGTTAGCAAAATCTTATTGAGTGGACTTTGAAATCAAGTGCTTGCACAACGATAAACGATTTGTACCTTTTGTCTTCTTCGAGGGCTTTCATGCGCCACAGGATCCTGTATATGCTCCTGAGTTTGGACCAGGGGGTCCCCCAGCACAGCCCCCACAATACAACCTGTCTGCACCAGTGGTACATCTAAAATCTTCACTGCTTGTTTTTCCTACCTTTCTTTTTATTTGTTATGGATGTGCAATAAAAGGGAATCTGTAAAAAATAAGAGAAAGTAAATAAAAATCAGGTTTAAAGTGTTTTAGGTATATGCCTTTAATGCTTCCATGTGTATATTTCAACATGAGTTCATGTGTTTGTGTGTGTGTGTGTGTGTGTGTGTGTGTGTGTGTGTGTGTGTGTGTGTGTGTGTGTGTGTGTGTGTGTGTGTGT